>LPNX010961051.1:146180-199742 GCA_001517045.1 Pseudotsuga menziesii | reverse complement strand
TTAAAAACATTATCAACATAATTATAATATTATAAAAATATTATTTTAAATTAAATATTTTAATATACAACATTTTTATGTGATGCTAAAATGCCATTTTTCTTGTATTACAGGGACATGTTTACATTCAACCATGGAGGAATTCAACATGTCTATGTGGGTGGCCTCCTAATATATATATATATATATATATCCTACAATTTGAATGTTATTCCTCGGCCCACCCAAATAAAATAACCCCCAATATTTATATCACTATGTCAATTAGAAAAAAACCCTTGATCCCTTAATATCAGGCAATATATTTTTTAGGCTTTTAAGAGTATTCAAACCCCCAATATGAATGGACATGATATAATATTGCATTTCCAGTGAACCCCCTGTGGTTATATCATATCAATATATATATCTTCAACTATATATAATTACACACACACACAGCTATATATATATATATATATATATATATATATATATATATATATATATATTACATACATGCACACTTATTGATATAGTATATACAGGATATCGTATATGCGTAATACTAATAATTATTGCATATAACAAATTACGTATTATGGTATATCCCACCTACCCACATCGATACTCATGTTCTAGGTACACCCTATGTACTTTGTATATACATATTTTATCGAAACATACATCGATTATTTTATAACACACACACACATCAGAACACTCAGTAATTATCATATTATTTCAAGCACTTTAATGCATGTAACCATGCCATATCTTATAATCATACATTTTATAATGCATAAACATAGACGATCAAACAAAAATTGTGAGCTTGGGGATTTGTTCTCATAAGGAGAAACGCCCTTTCCACACACCATAACAAGTAATTAATACATATTGAAATAATTTGAACGAGAGTCCGATCTCTTCAAAGAGATGCCATTTCCAAACACCATATAAATTAATTAATATATATTAAAACCATCTAAATGGGGCATGTGTTTCCACTAGGTAGATGCCTTTTCCCATACTGGAAAACATAATCATTAACATACATAAAAGGAGGCCACGTTATCCAAATCTCTACATGTACACTATTCCACGAACAAACCAATAACATAGATCATACATACATAATACTTATATTGCATATCTCTTGAGGTAGGTATTCAAGACAATTACATAGCTGAATAAAATATTAACCAATCATCAAGAACCCATTCTCTATATACTTCATTGATAAGAAAAGATACTATGCTTATCCATGTAACTCGAAAATAAGGGCTTCCTTATCTTATTAACAAGGGAATTGTAAATTACACGCACACACACAAACACACCTTGCCATCAACTAATTCATGTTTTTGTACAATATGGTTATGGAAACTTGACTGAAATGAATGTACACAGATTTATTATTAAATCATGATTTAATTTCAATATTTTTTATTAAACTATACACAAGTACAATTATATCCCATTTAGCATTATAGTTGTCATAATTTAAACGAACAATTCAAGGAATTGAATCATCACATTATATCTAATGCATGTGGTCACATTAGCATTCATATCACAGGGTACATATCTAATATTTAGACAATACTTTGTTTTAATATAATGCATGGCCTACGTAACACTTCATAGGACTCGAGACACTAGAGTTAATAATAAGCACTAGAGTTTAGTTTAGGTTTCACATTATGGTTTGGACAAGTACGAGGGTTGTTAGGTGTAGGTCATAAGGATAATTGTTAGGACTCAATTAATCTATTTTATATCATATAAAACATAATAAATCTCTTTGGGAATGGATGATCTTTTCATTATCCTTCCTACGAGTCTTAACCTCTATTTTTAAGATATAAACTATATTCTCTATATCCATAGTTCTAAGGTTACTCTTAGGTGTTTCCATCTTGGATTTCACCCCTTCCAAAACTAATTTAGTAGACTCCTCCTCCAAGTTGGATAATGTTTGTTCCTTTCTCAAATTCATCACTTATGTCTTCCTTCCTTGTTCAGGGTCTTGAGTGTTGTTTTAGGTTATGAACTTTTGTTATTGTTTTCAATGTCGTTGTCCAATTGTGACACTGTGGTGTAGTCAACAATTAACATTTATTAGGACTCTATAGACTTTTCTATATTACATATGGAATCATTAAATTACTTATCAAAGAAATAAAATAAAATAACATTAATGACTCATGATAAGGTTCAAACAATCCTAAAATTTTAACCTAAAGCTCTAATACCATTTGCAACACACCCAACCCTGATTTAACCCTGATTTACTTGAAACATTTCTGTAAATAGGTATATAGTCAAGATAATAATTGAAACACACCCAACCCTGATTTACTTGAAACATTTCTGTAAATAGGTATATAGTCAAGATAATAATTGACTCATATTGTTAAGCACAACATATAAGGTTTGACTAAAACATCCGAACATTTTAAAACTTTTTAACGCATTCGATAATTATACTTTCTAAGCGGCGGGATATGAAGCTGAATGGATTATGTATCAGTTAATTACGCCGAAGGCGTTTTTTTAAAGGGAGCGGTTCCTCTCAATCCTTCGTCGTCTGTCACGGGCCTATGAGGAGCTGCCTCCTGTCCTTACAATCGTTAATGTATTGTTTTACAATCTACTATTTTCTGTCACGTCTCTGCGTACAAGCATTAAATATGATCTGTAGTCTTTCAGAGGATGAAATTCACGGGGAACATGCCCCTGCCCCAGTTTCTTCTTCTCCTATCGATCTCTTCCTTCACTTTATGTTGCAGGCCATGAAGGACAAACGCCCACAAACAATGGCCCATATAAGGAGGAGTCGAAAGGGACCATTTTGATTTGAAGAACAGAGCAACCAGGATCACACCACCACGAACACCGTCGTCGCTGTTGATCCATATAACATTTCAACGAATTGGGCCTTGCTTGAATTCTAGCTTGTTGGATTCATCAACGACTTCTTAGCTATTTGCCTCAGCATGGAGATGTAGTTATTGGTATGGAGCGCTTTTGGCAAGAAGCCTCCCGAATCGATGCCTCTTTCTTGACCCTGAAATCCTTACACTTACCGAGTGCCATCCGGGCTCTCAAAAGCTGCCCGACACAGATCAGATTCTCAGTGAAACCCCCCAAGCCATGAATGATCATTTGCAGCGATGCCTGGAATTCCTTGATATCACATGTCATCTATTTCAACGCATTGCAAACGTCTAGAAGCTTGACGGTGACGTCCAATTGTTCATCTTTTGACTATTGATTTTCGTGCCTATTGGATGTGAGGAAAGAGCTCCTCCGCCCGAGAATAGAAGAGCTTTCCTGAGCCACGCCACGCTGAGATACGACTCATCACTTTCCTGTAGCCGATGAAGCTCAGAGTTGAAGCGGCTCTTGGAAGCGTGGACGAGGATTTTGAGAGCTCAGATGGCACTCAATAAGTGTAAGGAATTCATGGTCAAGAAGAGGGGGCATGCCATCCTATCCTGTGCGACAAGTAGTGTGAGAAAGTCGGTCCCGTGCGGATTAAGTAAGTCATTCATGAGATACGACGAGAAAGGACAGACCTTCAAGCATCCTATTTGAATGTCCTTTCGGGATCCATAGAGACAAATTTACTATTTTACGTCCACATAGATAATTGGTTATTTTATTATCCTTTGAAAATCCAGAGACAACATTGGCGGGGATGTCCTTGAATATAAACATATATTGACATACATGAAATTTACTGCAAAAAATATTTTACATGCATTAGAGTAATAAATGTTGCAACGGCTGTATTGTGGATTGTTAGATCTTAACTTATTTGAGATCCAACTACCCACAATACAACAGTCATAGCATTTATTACTACGCTGCATGTTGAATATTGTTTACTGAAATTTACGCACTCACCAAATTTGACTTGATTCCAAAATAATTATCTATTTAGATGGATCAAGTTGATTCTCAAATAATTATCGATTTCAACGTAAATTTATACATAAAATTAACACAATCTACCATTTTCCATTTTCCATGTAACATAACTCTGTTCACATATCAGCCTATGTGCATTGCATGACCCGAAGAGATGCATACAAATACTTCTACTTCTGCTAAAAATAGTTCTGAACTCATGTATACTTACTGTATCAACTGTGCTTCCCACTATAACTGCCACATCATGGGTTTATCACTACCCCGATTTTCCAAAGCTGCCTACGTTGTAACTGATCTCACACAACTAGATTTTAAATTTAGAATTTGACTAAAATATAGACCGGTCAATGCCTAAAACCTCATGGCGGAGCTGAGGATGGATAGGCATTTTAAGCTTAAGGAGAATCAAAGAGTGTATCCTTCTCCAAGGCATGCATGAAATTGGGGTAGAGGTAGAGCTCCAAATCGACATTCCCTCCTTGACCGGATGGGCCCATGTTTTCCCATGAAAGTGAAATAGCCCTCCTTCCTCGTTGCAAGTGGCTCCCCATCCGAAGTCAGTAGTGTACATACAGGATCGACATGATGTAATTTTTTTTCTGGGGATAAACATAAATTGACATACATGAAATTTAGGTGTTACATTTAAGTAATAAATCGATGCAACAAATTAAATTAATCACTTTAGTTAATGGAGTGAAATTTTAACAAAAATATGTAGTGATAAATAATGTGGGAGTAGAGTGCATTTTTCAAATAAAAGAAATGTGAGTTATGCGATATTAACAAATAATGTGGGAGTAGAGTGCATTTTTCAAATAAAAGAAATGTGAGTTATGCCATATTAACAAACAAGGTAGAGTTTAGAAAGAATATTAACAAACAAGGTAGAGTTTAGAAAGAATATGTTTTTTTATGTGAATCGTTTTTTAGAGTATTTAGATTTTTTAATTGTGAAAGCTTAAAATTAGAAAGAACACATTGAAAAACGATGCATATTTTTTTTAGAGTATTTAGATTTTTAATTGTGAAAGCTTAAAATTAGAAGGAACACATTGAAAAACGATGCATATGTCTGAGCTTACATATTACAGAAATTGGTTATCCTGAAATTGCACAAGATAAAAGTTGCATTAAGTTTAAAGTTGTTTTTGAAAGAGTTATATTACTCTAAAAATTGTATTATAAAACAATTGCATCAATCTCATATTTACCTTCAAATGGAATCGTTGTTTCATATATTCTTTGTGATTAAAAAAATAATAAGTTGCTAGTAAGAATGAATTGGTAATCATGAAACTTGGAATATACACATAAAGATTTGCAAAGATTATACTTAAAGTATAGACTTGCACCATCGTTTCAAATGAACAAACACCTATCTATGGAAAAAAAAAATAGCTAAACATAATTCTCTATCTCCCTTCTCCCATTAAAATGACGAAACTATTATAATGAAACGAAGCTTGATTTCTTTTGCAAATGAGGAAACTATTATAACGAAACAAAGCTTGATTTCTTTTGCAGTGTGCTTTCCATAATAACTGAGAAAGATCTTTTCTACAGCAATGCGAATCTTCACATATCTTAGGCTGATATACATTAACAAAGTGCCTTATTCTTTATATTAGCTATTTTGTCAGTCATATATAACTATCTTATAATTTTAAATTTATAGTTTATGCATTTTTATTTAAACTAGAGATTATATAAGTTATTTATGAATAGTTAAACCTTATTTAATAGCATGTGTGATAAAATAGTTTAATAGATTCATAACAATTTTAATGAGTAATTATATGCAGTCAAAATTGTTATTAAAAAAGTTGCTCCTTTTTTCAAATGTTTAATTTTCTTTCCACAATATCAAATTACGACTATAAAAAGAAATAATTACTAAAGGAGATAGTGATATGAATTTTCTTTTAAATTATATATATGTGTGGTGATAATGTTATGATGAAAAGGTTTTTTGGCTCAGCTTTTTGTCTTCTAAAATATATATTTTAACTACGTCAAAAGCTTTATTTATTTAAGGGGACGGTCCTACTCAGACTCGATCTATGAGGAGCCACCCCTATCATACTTTCTACGTACTTTCATATGCCTCCTCTTCTATGTTTCACACACATTCTTAGAAAGGAAGAGATTCTTGTTGTTGTGGATAAACGTCCTACCACGGTACTTGTGCGTGAACCTGAAAGTCACAGTAACATGTTTTTTCGTCATTCCTACCGTGAAGTGCGTTACGAAAGATGCAATAACCATGGCTGCCACAGCCACAACTTATGTGACCGCCAGTAGGAAAATGCCCGCACTGATCTACGATGCCGTTGTCTCCGTCCCTCCTTCAGTTTTTTACCATGAAGGAGAGACAAACACAACGACATTATAGGGGATGAATCCCATGGCTGGCCATGGGATTCATGGGATGAATCCTTTGAAGACAACAAAACATTAAACCCTGTATCAAAGAGCAGATGTACATTGGCTCATCCTCCTCTTCTAGAGATCTAAGCTATGTCAAAGAGCCGATGGATATTGGCTCGCTCATCCAAGATGAAGAGATATATAATGTGTTAATGTATGAGATGTAGTCCCTATTTAGGGTTTCGACTGTTTTTCTTCCCGGGAATGTATACAGATCTGGCATGAAGTCCTGTAAGATGCCATGTAAGTATACGCACACTCCCACTTCATACGATTCGTCGATCGCAAAAATATTTGGCCTGTTTACTTTCTAATCACACTTTATTTTATTTCCCTCATTCAATGGCTAAGTGAGGAATTACGGTAGATTTTATAGAGATTATGTGGATAGAGATTTATATGTTTTATGGGTTGTAGAAGATGTCAAAGGACATGAGATACATTCTCGTAATTTATATTAAGATTAATTTGTTATCTATTTTTATCTATTGTATAATTGATTTTATCTAATATAAATTTAGATTAATTGTCATAAATCCATTTTAACTAATTTTAGTATTTCAAAAGCTCGAAATCCTAGACTCAAAAGATATCAATCTTTTAATCATTATTACGTGTTTATCTCAACTAATGGCGAACTTGCTCGACTCATTTTGAGAATATAAAAGGAAGTAATACAAGAAGGATAATGGGGCTCAATGATGTTGTTATTGTCTGAACTTATTATGCATAACACATTGGATTATTATGGATAATCTTAAGCTTAATGTAACAATCTATTATGGATAATCTTAAGGCTTTATATAGTTGTCTTTTTAGTTTTTTTACATTTTTAAAATAAAATAAAATAATTTAAAAACTATTATATAAAAATTGTAATTGTTTATGAGATTATAGTAATTAATAATGAGTAATTGAAATGAAAAATTGTAAATATAAAGTCACATGTTCAAATTTCTGGTGATTATATAAATTTTTTTTTTTAAGAATGTTTAGTTTTAAAAAATGGTGTATAGATGTTAATAGATATTTAATTACTTATATTTCTGATTTTAATTATTAAATTTATGTTTAAATAGAGAAGAAGTAGTGGTAGTAGTTGTTATTATTATTATAGCATTTATTAAATAAACATGTGTTATCACATGGAATCATGTTTGAACTTTAAATTTATACATGTAAATCCACATCATGAAATATTTACATGAGGATCATACTATATTGAAACTTATGATTGAGTAAAAAGATAAAGGTATTCATATAAGTTTCATAAATCGAAACTTATGGCTTATGAATTGACTATCCTAAGATGGATTGGGATAGTTATATAAAACATTAGTATATATAACATAAATATCTCCACCTCTCAAACTCAATTTCACATGGTAACACATTTTTATTTGATGAAAACTAAGTCTTTCATTAAAGACTTATATGACAAAAACAATCCAGGCATGATATGAGTATTTTTAAGAAAAATATGTGAAAATTTAGTAATGGGTATTTTTTGAAGAAAAAAAACACTAACATTGCAACCAATACACCATGATGTTAGTAGGGAGCACCAAGCTCTTGTTATTTCCCTCATTTGGATATATTGGGTCTTATCTGTTTTTGTGGATTACTTTTATCAACCAATATAATATATTAATTTTGTATAGAGAGACATTTTATATCATAAAAACATTTCCAAGAGACATATATTAGGCACATGAAATATATTAATTTTGTATAAAGAAACATTTTATATCATAAAAACATTTCCAAGAGACATATATTAGGCACATGAAAGGTGAACTCTGTGATATGGTAAATGAGAACATTTCCAACAATACTCAAATAATCATCTCACACTAAAATACAAAATATATATTTTCAAATAAATATTTAAGGAAGAAGGCTAAATGTTATACAATCTCAACGTTTTCTTGTTGCTCACACTTTTTTACTAAAATTCTAGTTCTCGGTTGATGAGGTTCATTTTGACATTTTATATTGGAATCCGATTTGCAAAAAATAATCTTGCAAACAATCATAACAAATACATGTTCCAAGCATTGGATATGCCTATTGCATGATTTGTCATAGATTTCACCAATGGTTCAGATGCATAGCAAGATAATGACTATCAACTAGAAAAACAAATAGGATTAGTAAAAGGTGCACTTGGATTGGTCATTCAAATTGTATACACACCTAAATCTATGGTTGTAGATTCCTACGTTATTTCCTAGCATGCACTGGGTTTAGTCTTTTGTGTATTTTGTTGTCACTTGCTTCGAGATGAACATAGTGATATATCATGATGGAAATTTTGTGAAGTATAGTTAGTATGTTTGCATGAAAAGACAAGTTGATAAGCTAGTACATTTTTTAACTTGGATTCATTTTTTAATAACAAGTTACTATTTCTCAGTTATGAAAAAAATAATGAAGCAAATAATTAAAATTTAGTATAGATGTAGGTTATTTTAATTAAAATTGATTCACACACTCTAAAAATTTGAAATAAATAATTTAAGTTTAATATAATTGTAATTTTTTTTAAAATTAAGGTTGATTGAAAGCTACTCAAATTTTATAGATAAAAAACAATTCATAAACACTAAAAAAAATTATATTCACATATTAAAATAAACTATATTCCTTAGAAAAACTATATTCATGACACTTAATTTTATGCTATACTTATTACTTGAATTTTCATTAAAAACAGAGAAATTCAAGCCATTTGTAATGACAGCTAATTAATTATTCAAGTGTTGAGTCTCTGTGCACAACTACAGCAAAACACCACCAACATCTAGACTCTAAAGGTTTGATTGCATAAATAACCATGGAGTGACATGAAAGGTGAAAAACAGAGAAATTCAAGCCATTTGTAATGACAGCTAATTAAGTATTGAAGTGTTGAGTCTCTATGCACTATAGTAGTACAAAACACCACCAACATATAGAGTCTAAAGGTTTGATTGCATAAATAACCATGGTGTGATACGTAACCTTTCACATTGTGTATAATAGTATGTCGGTGTATATAATAGTATGTCTGTAATGGTGTGATACTTACGTAGAACACGGTTCGATCGATTATCAAGTTGTTTAAGATGATATATGTTAATGTTTTAGTTTGCAATACAAAGCAACAAATTTCAATCTCAGATTATGTGGAGGATATTTTTGGCAAAATAGAGGCTCTAGTTTGAGGTTTTAGAATGTTTTTTTTTAACAGTTAAGCGATATTTTTAAAAATGTATTTTTATTAAGATTTAAATGGATTGGGTTAAATGATTAACTGGAATTTTTATTCAATCTTTAAATTCTTATGTTTGCCAAAGGTTTTTTTTGTTCCATTAGTAAGTTTTAGTTGATTTTTAAATTCTTATGCTTGCCAAAAGGTTTTTTGTTTCATTATAATGTTTTAAATTTATTTGCAGCTTCAAGAATGACGGATGTGATGTCCTAGGCCACAAGTTGAGTGGTTGTGCTAGTTAATTAAGTGGATAGAGTTTTTATTTGAGATTTACAATGAACTACTATTTATGCTTTTTCATATATGGACTAGGATGCGAGAAGTGTCCGATGGAGATTGATTTTATGGAAGTCATTCAAAATTTAAAATAAACAAATTTTATAATAAAAGGAATATAAAAAATAACAGGTAGCTGGTAGCAATGCAAAACAATTCATGGAAGATAACTAAAAGAATGTGAGATAAAAAGAAAAATAATATAAAAAATAACTAGTAGTTGATAAATGGATCATAGGAAGAATGTCCGTGATAACATGTATCTAGGCATGGATAACTCAGAGTTGAACCCGTTTAACTAGAAGAATATGGCCAGTAAAAAAAATTTCCAAATTGCCTTCCATTCCATAACTATCTCTCAACCATTTAATCCCTATCGAGGTGATCCAACCACAAACTATGTGGGTGTACTAGTTATTATCTTAGATAGAGTTTATATCTTAGAATTTTGGGATGGAAGAACAAGAGTACTATCCAAATTGATTCTATGGTATTTGTTTAAAATTGGTAAAAATAATTATAAGAAATGGAAAATAGCTCATGTGATAATCAATGGCATGGTAATGTGCCCCGTGACAAGCTTGGATTTGAGTTAATTAGCAGTTAGTGTGAAAGTTGACTTAATGGCATAGTATTGTGTAGTGAAATGTGAAAGTGATACTTCATTTAGCAACTTAAAGTAGAGTTAATGTCCATGGTAATGTGCACTCTATGTGATAACATGTAACTAAGATATGAAGTATAGACAACCAGTGACTACATAATAAAATAAATATTAATAAATAAATAAAAATTAATAAATTTAGTAACACTGCAGCCTCATAATCCGGTCATAATGGATGAACAGTTAAGTCATATCTACATGTAGGACCATTGATTTAACGACTAAACCACTGGAAAATACAATTCCAGTGAAAAAAATGGGTGCCGGGCTAAAATGGGTAGCTAAAATCCTTTGAAAGTCTCCATGAAAACTAACTCATTGCTCTGTCTCCATAGAAACTAAGTTAGTGCTCTGTCAGAAACGTCGTTGATGGGATTAAAGCTCATATCTCATTAAAGAGCAAATGCGTTAATAATTTTAGCGAATACAGTTTCGTTCAATCACGTACAAGTTTGCTTTAATTTTTTTATCGATCATGCTCAGTAACATAAATTTCTGCTAAATTTTGTTCTACAAAAACTAAAATAATAAAATCAACTTCAAAAGTACGCTAAGTTTGTGAAAAAAATGGATGATTTACTTAGAACAGAGTGGTTTGCTCAAAATTAAGCTTTTTTCCCATTGTCGTTGCATGTGCCGTATACATTATTTGTTGGAGTTAACTCCTTGTTTATGTTGATCTTTTGCAGTTTTCATAATTCGTTTTATTTGAGTATTTATATCTCTTACACAGTGATGATCTGCATTTAGATTTCTATGATTGAATTTTTGTGCAATTATGACGCAGAGATTTTGGTTGTTTTTTTAAGGTAGTTATGAACAATGGTATTGTTAAGACCACGTTATCAAAACCCCTAGGAACTGTGACCGAAATTGAATGTGGCCGCAAGACAGCATGTTGGAGACTCTGAATTCGGAACCTCATAGAGGGTAGGTCCATCATTGTCCACAAATCGCCAAAATATTCTTATTTCAACTGGATTTTCACTTATTTAAAGGACTTGTGTTTCAAATTTAATGCCTTCCTAAAACCAATGTAGGTACTAGGATATCAATTGGAGAGAACGAGGAGGACCACTCCTATCTCATTCGTGAGTTTGCAGTATTAAACCAAAATTTGAGGACGTGCTGATCCCGACAGGTAGCCAAAATCAAGCTATCAGGGCCAAGGATATCCCTAATTGGAAAAAGTGCTTCTAGTTGAGAGGGATGACCTATATCATCTAATGCTATAAGGACGTGACAAAATGAGAGATTCCTTTTAAGCATCCCTATCCCTTCATCACGACCCTCAATTTTGATATCTCTTTTTTTCAAGTCTTTCATGATGTTACTCTGCAAATAATTTACAAACAAGATTCTTTGTATTCTGACCTCCTAAGATTGAAGAATTCTTTCGCAGTGGTTTTGCCAACTCCACCATGCCCACAATGCTCACTACTTTGGTCTCCACAAGCTTCTCATCCTGTTGCTGCGATAGTACTGTTTTTTAAAAATCTTGTAAGTTTTGGGCCAACCCCGTGGCATATTTTTCTGCATCCAGCTGGGTTTTAGGAACTTTTTCAAAACACTTTGAACCATGTTATCCAATAGCTCCCAATGACTCACATTCCCACATGCAATTGCATTTGTTTGGACTGACAGTAACGACTACCTGAATTGTTATGGGTTAACATATACATGCAACTGCATTTGTTTGGACTGACAGTAACGACTACCTGAATTGTTATGGGTTAAGTGCAGAAACGTTGCCAGTTATTTCTCAAATGCACAATACCAAAAATATTAACAACTAGCTACATTAGGTTTGAAATTAACTAACAATAAAATGTTCAACGAAGTGGTGGCGCCTTTGGTCAAATTATAAAACAGATAATGCTTCAACAACTCTATATAAGAATCAAGGTATGGTCAGATTACACAATCTACTGGCTCAACAAGAGCAAACATGTCACTTATAAGAATTGAATTTGGGTGGGGAGGGGAACAATCATTCCTCTCAACTACCCTAGTTAGAACCAATGGACATTTTATGGGGATTTAACTTCGAGGCCTCTTCGAGTAATTCATGACAACTTACCACTATATTTTTTTTAAGGAAATAAGGAAAAACAAATAAATAAACAAATAAGTAAAGTAACTGAAATCCATCTTCACTCAAACCTTATAAAAACTAAGGAATCTATAACTTAGTTTTTTAGATATTTATCTTTTCTTAATAGATATTGAAATATTAAAAACTAAGGAATCTATAACTTACTTTTTTAGATATTTATCTTTTCTTAATAAATATTGACATAAGATAAATATGTGGTAATAAATGAAAACAAATATAGTGTATCTCTCATGTAGGTTTAGAGGAGGTTTTAATGAAGTTGCTTCTTCAAGCATTGGTTTTAACATAAGTGGCGGGTGGGATTTTTTTGTGGACAAAGAGATTTGGTATACCCTCACAATATAAGGCATACTAAATGACCACCAAGATAGTTGAAATCAAAGGTAGAACCTTTATTATTTTTACATTTTCACAATACTTCATTACATTTCTCCACTCGAAGCTCCGATGGTTTAATAGAGTCATAGTCTAAGTATTTCACCAATAAATTCCCCCATGTTATATGGTAAAAGGTTACATGTAAAAGTGACCAAATATTTCTTTGTTTCTTAGAATTCAAAAGGGGTAATTCCATGAAGGTGGGTAACACTTTTTGGTCAATTTGGCAATGAAAACCTGATTTTTTATTCATGTGCTAGATAGAAGACATCGAAATGCATATATACCATGTGAATTTCGACTTGCAATAAAAAAACAATTTCTGAGAAAATTATGTTGGCTTCCCAATGATATTTATTTAAAAATATTTCGATGTCATTTAATGTGTGAAATTTTGCATTTAATGAAATGTGCGACCTTAAAAATTGGAAGAAGTTAATAAGTGGCTCGTGTCCAACCCTAATAAATGAGCATGATCTACAAAAATGCACTGTGGTCTGCATATTTGTCTGTTAATATATTTCGCAATATACAATTATTTATTATTTTTCGAAAGTGACCATATCTGATTTCAACATCATTTTATACACGTGTATCCAATATATATATATATATATATATGTTAAATTATTTAGAATTTAATTATAATTTAGTAATTAATTTATAAACTTATATACGTTGTACATGTGCATGTATGAATTTATATATATGTAAAATCATAATTGTATGTAAATTGTATAATTTCGTATATTCACATATTCATATAATTTCATAAATTGCATATTCAATTCCATAGTGTTTTAGTTCATAATTTGCATATATATATATATATAATTGTTTAGAATTTAATTATAATTTTGTAATTAATTCATAAACTTATATACATTGTATGTGCATGTATAATACAACCTTCTAAAACCACTAATCTGTACATGTGAAATAATGGTATGTGTTGTGAAAGAATTGAAAAAATGTTTAACCACTACACTAAATTACATATATACAAAGTAAGTGTATTATAGTATGAGTAGTTATAGAGTTGTCAAATGAAATTAGAGAATGGTTGATGAATATATATAATTATATAGTGCATAATGTTCTAGCATAATATCTAGTTCTATACGAATATGCATATATAGCCTTATCATTGCACTTGTTTTCTTATTTTTTCTATAGCCTTATCTCTCATTTCATCAATTTTAATATGATTTTAATTTCATATTCATATATGAGAATTTTCATAGTGTTCAAATTAGAATTTTACATTACATTATGACAATGATAATAATTACATTACAATTACATTACATTACAATCATGTACAAATGACTAGGAATCATATAGCTTTAAGAATTGAAGAAAATGATGATCTCAATGAAAATCAACCATTACAATTACAATCACATTAACGTGCAAAAGCACCAGCCTTACGTCAATGGGACAATAAGGTAGAGTAAATACAGATACAATTTTACATTACATTATGATAATGATGATAATTACATGTTACAATTACAATTACATTACAATCATGTACAAATGGCTAGGAATCATACGGCTTTAAGCATTGATGACAACGATGATCTCAAAGAATATCAACAATTACAATTACAATCACATTACAATTTACTTAAGGTGAGGTAGAGAAACATATTTTAATTAATAACCTAATTTACTTAATAACATCCGGTTTGGGACATAAGTCTCATCTGCAACAAATGTGGGAAGTACTTGGGATTTTCCCTAAAACTCATTATGAGGAGTACCACAGGAACCCGGAGTAGCTGTCCATTGAGAGGACCTGCCAAGTGAAAAGGAAAATGACCCCTATCGGATTGACTAGATTCCCATCTGTGAGGAAAACCAAGGAGCTGTCGTTTGTGGCTAAGCGGTTAGCAGTTTTATCTGCGTAGTGAAGTGAGGGGTACTGCCCCAATACTAAATCCTGAAACAACCTTAGTGGTCGAGTGACTAACTTTGAACCATTAGGAAGCCAATTTAAACTGGGGTCCATATTAATCTCCAATTACTACAACAACCATCATTGCTCCATGTTTAAGCTTATATAATTTATTTGTTAAATTTTAAACTAACAATGACAATATGATAAGTAAAATAAAATGTTACTGTTGAGCTTGCATTTATTTGTATTTATTCCAAGAGCTTGTATTCATTTTTGAGTTTGTATTTATTTATTTCTAGATCATGGCCAGTCATCACAAGATCGTGCACCCTCTGATTTCTCAAGAGTAATTGGGAGCTTCAATGACATTGGAATGGCTGTTAATTGTTTAAGAGAGTTGGATGATGCCACTCAAAAATAAAATTCCATCATGTTTTAGCTAATGAAATTTATTTAAATTTGAAATACCATATAGGTCTTAAACACTCTTTTAATATAAATTTGGGGATAGGTATCATAAAAAAAACTACTTTTTTTTGTTTGTATTTTCGACATATCTCCCTGTGTTTTTCCTCAAATTTCGATCCGGAGAGCTAGTTGGATGCGAAATTAAATTCTACATCCAACGAGTACCCACTCGACATACTTTTGACAGACCCTGCTACCCCAAAAACAAGAAATACCTGAAAAAACGTGATGATGGAGATATGTCAAAAATACAAACAAAAAAGTAGTTTTTTTTCTTTTTTTCCTCCAAAATTAATAAATATTATTTGATTATTTTAACTGTTATCTTATTAATTTTTTTTAGGAGGCCCATTTTGAGTTGAAATTTCCTCTAATGTCCCATTTTTTTGTCAGTGATGATTGTGAGCATTGCATGTTGTTTGTTCAACACTGCTTTGGGTTGATTTATGATTCATTCAAAAAGAATGGGGTGTCATTTACAGAACACTGGATTTGGTCAGATGGGTGTGCGGGGCAGTTCAAATCGACATGCTCATTTTATTGGTTGAGTCATCTTCACAAAGAGACATCTATTCGACACACCTCGATCTTTTTTGAAATAGAGCATGAAAAGGGTGAACATGATGGCGCAGGTGCATGCGTGAAACGAGCATTTCAGAGGTACCAAATGAGTCATAGTGCATCTCTACTCAAGTGCTCAGCAGAAGTAGTTGATTGGTGCACACAAAATTTGGGTCACTAAGGTCATGAACAAGCAAGGTCGATGTGCAGGTAGGAACAACAATTTTTTGGGAATTTAATAAATGTGTTTGTATTATTATATATATAAATATGGTGTTTTTTCATTCGATGTGGGTTTTTTTGGAATGTTTCCCTTGGTGATGTGAATAGATCCATCCCATTATATTGTGAGACCATACCTGGTATGAGAGAACTACATTCATTTTGTAGTAAAGACATGGGCGACATATTTTCCATTGAAATGAGGAAGTATGCATGTTTCTGTGAGTTTTGCATTAATGCCAATGGATTGGGGGTTGATCATTGCGTGAAAGATGCATATGTCAAACAATGGAAATATGCCACCTCTTAATCCAAAAGGGCCACATCCAATTTCGACGTGGCAAGAGATGCACACTAACTAGGAAGTGGTTTCACTAGATCATGATCGAATTTATGATTTTGTTAAGCAAGGTACATGATAGTTTATTGAATGTTTAAACCTCTAATCTTGTACACACACACACACACACACACACACATATTTAAGATTTGTTTATTATTTAAAAATATTGATGCAGGTGATGTATTTGTTGTAATTGCACCATCGAAAAATGACGAGCATGTGGCATAATTTTTGATGCGGTTTACACAAATCAAAAGTAGGTTGGTGCGGCTCTATGTCAATGGAGAGTTCGCATACGAAGTTGGTGACCTAGTTGTGATGGGCCATTTTTTTGAAAAAGTGAGAAGATAAGGTGATTATATTATTTACAGAGATTTCATGCTTGAATATATATCTTGTTAGTACAATCATTTGGTGGTGGAAGCTCGGATACATCTCATTGAAATCAAGGTGAAGAGGGGTGAACCAAAGAGATGGAATATGTTAGTAGCTGACCATGATCGTATTATGGAGACGTTGAATATTATAACCCATTGGCTAGATGAATGAAAGTTATTAGCCACTTTTGATACATTGAGATAGTTGACATGCTTTTAAAATATAGCAAATCAAAATTTCTTCTGAAATATGAAATCAAATTTTACATTGTAGTTGTAATTTGCACCTATTAGATCTTACATTGTAAAGTTGTAAATTTTGTAAACTTGTAATTTATTAAATTGGAAAATTGTACAATTTTGCAAGCTTGTAAAAAATTAATGATTGTTAAATAACATTAAGATTGTAAAACATAAATAGCATTAGACTATAACTACAAATAATGAAAACATTTAATAGACCATCATGTTAAAAAAAAAAGTCCATATATATAGAGAGAGAGATAATCATAAAGTACAAAATAATAGCGTCCGCAAATAACAGTCTACAAAATATTAAAGTCCAAAATAACAACATCCACAAATAACAGTCTACAAATCACTCCTACACCATTGTTCGAGATATCGGCCATCATGGACACTACCTCCAGCTACACTATGCCCTTGGCCTTGCTCATGCACATCAACAAGAAAATTGCCTAGGTTTGAGAAATGTAGAAGTTAAAACCGTGAACTCTACAAGTCAGTTACATACCACATATTTAAATTACATGTAGAATGTGAGAAAAAATTAAATAAATATATGAAACACAGACTCTATGAACTCACCTCACTCAAGAGTTGAGTGTCAAGTTTGGGAGGCTAGTTATCTGTCGAGATGGGCCTTCATAATGACCTGGATGATGAGCGACAACCCACTCATCCATAAACATCATAGCAGCTTCAACTCCCTCATCTGCAGATGCCTGTGTCTGTGTCTATTTCCATGACACGAAAATAGTTATATTAATGAATTACAATTTGAACTTGAGAATTACAATTTGAACATGTAAATTATAATCTGAACATAAATAACTAGTACCTCGTCGATTGGCATGTCATGTGTAGGACTCGAGAGAGGTTGTGTAGAATCATGTGCAATGCCCTTGCCTATATCTTGTACAATATGAACAAGATAAATGAGGAAAGTTAGAACAAACCAAAATATTACGTGTTCAACAATTGAATTGAATTTAGGATGACAGCTAACACATACCTCATCGACGTGGGCGGACGAAACTGTAGTGGGACCTCGAACAGATGCATCACTGCCAAACAAGATCTCTATGAAATAGGGCTTATGCATGGAGGTTTAACTCAAAGAAAATTATTAGTTAAAAAATGATTCATTTGAGGATACATTACAATCATGACAATCAAATGATGACAATAAAGATATACATGTCCCATCGGTCGAGGCATGCATGTAATATGCAGTCCAAAATATGCATCGCGGGCCATGATAACATACTATATCACTATGTCATGATTAATAATGTTGAGAACATCATCGGCCACCCACTATAACTCAGGATTTGCAGGTGCAGTGGGTGCTCTACGTCTCTCTACTTGCACATCCATCATGGTACAATGCATTGCCATGCGTGTCACATCTTTCAATGCACTACGCTCCTTAGTCGCTAGCTGAGATGAATCATCTACATCATCTTTCCTAAGCATGGTCCTGCCAGGGTGAACTACCAAAGGCTTTGGCTCTGGCTAAGATCTAGGGTCTCTCCTAGCCCCAAGACGAGCATGACTGCATCCCCCACCAATAACATAGAATCTTGAGGGTGTGCTAGTGTAATTTGGGTGCATATTGAGAACAAACTCTAGATAGATATGTTTTGAAAAGTATAGTGGGACCTGGTCATGGTGGAAAAACATGCCCCATGCTCTAATGAACCTATCATATACATAAGGCACTGCAGCCTCTAGCTTAAACTCCTTGAGTCTAAGTGATTGACCAGGGGTGTAGTCAAGAGGGATATCAAATAATGCTCCATTCACATCATGGACAACTGTTGCATCTCTCACCGCGACCCAGTTATCAGGACCCTTCATTGCGGCCCATATTCTCTTGCATACAGAGACCCAAAGAGAACTAAATGGTCCGATGGACCTGTAGACCTTTAGTAGATTTTCTACTGCCTCTAACATCATCCACATCGAACGTGATGCAGGAGAGTCCTTTGGAATGGAGAGGAAGTTATCTCGCAAACACTCATGCTGTCTGGTAATGTCTTGTAGCATGATGCATGTGATCTCATCCTTCCATGGTTCTTCCTTGGGAGGATTGATGCCCTGTTGTGTAGCACCTGAAAATTAGATGAAAACACAAATGTCAGTCAAAATACATACATCAACAGTAGGTGAATTTGAAATCAATATAAATTAAAGGTACTGATAACTGAAAGAAATATATATATGCATTTAGTATACATGTCTTATGGGGAACCTTCCCACCGACACCAACTATATCCTGATCCTCACCGTTCACATGCATAGAATGACTGCTAGAGTGGTTGCTGCTCATTTCCCCAGCATGAGCGTTTGTTGACATAGAACGCCTAGGAGAACCTTTAAAAATAGAGACATACAAGTCGATGATTAAATATACACATGTGAAACAATTTAATTTGATGTAACTAACAATAAAAAGTACATCATGCACAAATGTATACTTACGAGTCCTCTACAGACCTCCAGTGCAAGGAATGGTCACAGATTAGCCAGTGTATCTGGATGGACCTCGCTGTAGAGATGCATCTGCATGAAATAAGGCACAGTAAATTATCATAATGATGAACATGTCAATAGTAAAGATAAATGATAAATGATAAATGATAAATATGTCAATAGTAAAGATGTAGATTTGAGATGATTAATATATAATCACATGGTGCACATTGATAATGGGAAAGGGATCATGAGTGTGAGTACAATCAATACGGAAATGACACATGCAAAGGTTTTTCATAGATAGTTGAGCTTGATCATTTATGTCATGTGTGTGAATGCAAAATGTTCTTAGCACTCATGGTTTTCGCTTAGTTCGAAGCTCTGACTTTTCATCCCAATCCAGTAACAATCTCTAACTTTTTATTTCAATTTTTTTAAACTCTACCTATACACATAATTTATGTCGATATCATTTTTTTTCCACTACGTACAAGTCAACCATTCCATCAAGGATATTCTGAAAAGATACAACAATATGTTCAACATGTCGATTTTTTTCCACTAGGTACAAGATCATGCCATGTGTTTTAGTCTTGTTTTGGTCTACATAGGGAATGTTGGTTGCTTTTGGATTGTTGTTGGTGGAATGTATGTTTCTTACAAGAGGCTAGCCTGATTCTATGATATTGTCATAGGTAACTTTGATTCACACTTGAATAACAAGTTTCATGTTTTATTTATTTTTATTTTTCCTGTTGAAATACAAGAAAAACCACAATACTTAGATTTGAGTTTCCTTAAAACAAAGAGATATAGTTCCAGTTCTCTATAAGTTCAAATAAAAACTTCTATATTTTATTAATAGTTTCATTTTTTTTGGAAAAATCTTTAAATTATTAATTTAATTTTCTAAAATTTAAAATTTAAATTTATATATAGTTTTAAACTAATTTTTAAAATTATAATTATGTAAATTCTTTCATTCATTTTTTAAAAATTAAATTACAAATCTAGTTTTCCATAATTTAATGTATAAATTTATATATTTTATTAGTAATATATTTTACTATTATTTTAAAATATTATAAATCTATAATTTATAATTTTCAAAATGTTGAATATAAATATATTTATATTTTTCTAAAAAATATAATTTTATTTTAAATTATGGATTTCTATTAATTTTTTTATTATATATTTAAAAAAAATTAAATCATGAATTTCTATTAATTTTTTTTTCAAATTTACACATTTAATTATTAATATTTTTTTCCTTAAAAAAAAAGAAGATCCACATTGTCATCATACTTTTGTTTGAGGTTAAAAAAAACTAAAATACATAAGTACACTTTTCAATAAACTAAAATCAAAATATGTCAACTAATAAGTCAAAACATACATATCTTCTTTTATTATGAAAAAAATATTGATAAAAAATATAANATTAAATAATATATATATATATATATATATATATATATATATATATATATATATAAAGTAAAATATATGAGTTGTTTAGATAAATGCCTACGTCGGTTTAAGGTTCATGGTTGTCTCGCGTCTAGGGTTTGGATTTTTTTTCAATCCTCCGTGTATTCTCGGAGGATTAAAGAAAAATGGGCAGCATTTTTGCTTGCGTGGCACACATCTCAAAATTAAACTGGTAGCATAAACGACTGCCGGTTGATAGAAATATTTATACAAACTATAAATTTAAATTTTAAATTTAACAAATTTGAATTTTTTCAATCCTCCATGTATTCTCGGAGGATTAAAAAAATTTGGACAACATTTCTGCTTGCCACGCACACAATTAAAAATTAAACCGATAGCATAAATGCTATCGGTTGACAAAATATATATATAAAACAAAAAATTAAATTTTAAATGAAAAACAAATTTCAATTTTAAACATATTTTAAATGCCATCAGTAGCATTTCTACTTGCTGCCACACATTGCAAACGTACTAGACAAAAAAAACAAACCTAAAAACATCTATAACAATTAATTTTTTCAATTTTAACTTAACATTTTAAAGTTAAAAAATAACTAAAATTCCATTTAAATTTCAAAAAACAAAGTTTGGGAGTTACCTCTCTGCTTCGACATTGCGCTGAAAGGGGGTGTGGCTTGCATGGTAGCTCGGTCGAGGTCTCTGGGGGTGCAGCTGCTCGGTTGAGGTATACAGGGACAAAAATGGGGCAAATGTCTGCAGCTGCCCACGGCCCTTTTTATATATTTTTTAAACAGGAACCTTGATCGAGGTACAAAGCTCGATAGAGGTCGGGACCTCGATATAGGGTTTGTTTAACCCTCGATCGAGGCTTTACCGAGAGCTCGATCGAGGATTAAACAAAACCTCAATCGAGTGCTTATTAAACCCTCGATCGATGTATGAAGACCTTGATTAAAAGTACCTTTTTTGCATTTTTCTGAAAATGCCTTGCCAAAAATTGTAACCCACCTCCTTGGATGCACCCAAAGATAAGTGCAATGAATACTCTCCAAATGCAATTTTATCTATTTTGTTAAGTTACAATATGATTATAAAAATTTTCATAGAAACTATTTGACTTTTAAGATGTTATAAAAAAAATCATTCTAGTCTAAATACAAAACATGAATTTAAACATCATGAAAATGACCAAGTGCTTGTTCCAATCTTTTGGTGACTCCATAGTTCAAATGGTGAAATATGTCGTACATCTTTGTCTTTGGGTTCTAATATTTATGATTAGATGGAATCTACTATGAGCATCCATTTTTCAAAATGGTCATCAAGATCCCCATAGACCTTTGTAACAGTGTAGAATTTCATCGAAATTAGAGCAACAAAACCACAAGGTATTGTGTCATATCCCCATACCCCTTTGTAATAGTGTAGATTTTGATCAAAATTAGAGCAACAAAACCATAAGGTATTGTGTCATAACAAGGGGTCAATGGGTTCACCTGCTAAGCACCAATTTACACCCATGGATAGTGCTTTCATTTGTGAAGGGATAGATTCACACTCATGCAAAGAAGTTCAGATATCAATGTATCATTGCATGCCCATGCTCAATGTTTCACTTGTAAAGCTAATTCATTTACTATCAAAGGAAATCATTTATGTTCCCAAGGAAAAATCACTTCTACATTTCAAGACGAATTCAATGTCATGAGGAGAAAATATCGTTGTATTGGCTTTTCTATTTTTGACGTTTTCTAACGTCAAAATATTTTCCAACATTTGCTATAAATATAAGTAGGAAAAGGTTGCTTGTCGATGCCCCTAAATGTCACTTACGTGATTTTATAGCTACGTACGTTTGGAACCAACGCCACTTAAGAGACATGCAAACCACACTATAGGATGAATTTGACACAAGGACAATGTTTTATTTGTGTCATTCTAAGATCAAACGCTTTGTTTTAACGTCAATTTAAGGTCCAATCATGTATCTAAATTTTGTTGTTGTAACAAATAAATTTTTTGCTTTGTGATGCATGAACGTATCTAGACAAGGAGGATATAAACCCTTCCAAGAATTCTTCTTATATGCCTAGCTAGACAAGGGGGATATAAATCCTTCCAAGATTTCTCCTTACTGGCTGAAACTCAAGTTTGTATTTGTCCCAAGGTAACAATTTAATTAACTAACTCACATTTGAAACTATATTAAGGTGCACACGTCCAAGTTTTCTAATGCAAATGCATGTTTACAAAGTGACTTGTAACTTCACAGAAATCCCAACAGTTGTAGTGTTGAAACCTAGATCGGATACCACTTGTCATGTCCCCGACCCTTATGACAAGGAAAAAAATTCTAAACTTTGATATAAGAATAACATAATAAGGCCATGACAACTAACTATTAAATGATTAATTAAGTTTCTAACTTTAATAAACATTACTAAGGTTGTGATACTTAATTAAATAATTTGCCACCTTTAGTTAAATAAACTAAACACTTAATAAACTCTATCAACATTAAATTTAAGTTCATAAATGCATTCAGTGCATGAATAATGAATCTATTATCATGGTGTGATTAAGGTCCTTCATTAAAATTCTTATACTTCGTAAAGATTATTGAAAACATAGTTTATAATTGTCAAGTATTGTGTCGTTAATTTTTTGTAGATTTAATTAGCTTGTGGTGTTGTTCGGTGTTCAATTTCAGTGAAGATAAACACTAAGAAAAACATACATCAAGAAACATATGTAGGATGGAACCTAGAACCACACCAAAACCAAAGAAAAACAAAAGGCAGGGACTGCAAACACAACCCACAAAATCACCTCCTAATGGTTGTGTCGTACAACCATTTTTCACTAATATATTTTAGATTGTATGGATGCCTCCCTTCAGTCCATCAATCAATATTACATTCAGATTAAATTATTAAAACTCATATCTACAAATAGGAGTAGATCCATGCATAGAAAATTTCCAATCTAACAACTGGTGCGCTCAATCTGGCACCAAGAAAATTGTTGGACCAAAACGGACATATCTTAATCATCTGGAAATATTTTTCGATGAAATGAAAGACGATCCTTAATGGAAACGTTGTTATGGATACAATGGAACAAGTATCAAAACACAAAAATGAACAGGTATTGGTGAACCATAACATATGGTTGCGCCCCTCCCAGTACAGTAGAGTCATAGTTACTATTTTTGAAGAAGAGAAAGAATATCATACTGAATATCATCTTGGATTCAAATCCTATGGAGTCCATTCTTCCTATAACCAGATTATGAAATACAATAATCAAGCATACAGATAATTCAATTCAGTCACCTTTGCACATAATCATCATAATAATGTGTTAAAACATAAATAAAATTATATGAAAAATACATATCTCAAAATATGGGCAACTAGCTACATCAAGAAAACTTTCCTCCCAGTCATAGACAATGTCAAGCCTTCCTCACTTGAACAGGTAACCCCAAAGATTAAACCATGGATGCACAGGTAGAGGCACACTAAGTCTATAAACTCTTGGAACTACCTCTTTCGAGAACCACAATGCTCCCCACTACTACTTTCTTTTTCGTCTCCACTTCTTATGGGATATGACCTAGATTGCCATTCCCATTTCCTGGCTTTTTGTGCAAAAACCTGGATTAGTAGAGTGATATAATGGAAGCAAAGGGAAAACAACTAGACTAACTCTAAGTCTCAATACACTCCCAATACTACCAACACTCCCAACATGGATACATAGCACAAGTCACCATGGGGTCTTCACTTAATGAAACCATGCCATAACACGTTCATTCATGGCATATGAAACAATACCCCCATTTTAAAAAAATATTGGAAAATACCTCTCAAAATCCTTTTTTTAACCCCCTCCCAATATGCCTTACCAATTAAAAAAAAACCCTATTTTCACTATATATTGCATGTATCCATTTTTTCATTTAAATTTTTTATACCCCTTTATAGTTCTACCTAGTATATTGACATGATACCCCACACATTCTACAATGCACCTTTCTTCTTTCGATGTATATTGTGGATGCACATTACTTCACCCACAGAGATCACATTCATTTCCTAAATTAACACTAGCTTGTCATTTTTTTCCAAGTGCCTGCACAAGATCAAAGCTTAAGGCAAAAACATACAATGTGAAAACGTTCAAATCAAAGGGATAGCTAGGGATAACGAGTGGATGACCTCCAACAGGATTAACATTGATAGTGTGTTAACTACACATATACAACAGATACATTTTTTTCCAGGTGCTTGAAAAATATCAGAACTTAAGACGAAAACATACAACGTTGTGTTTAAAATTTTGTAACATTGCATATAGAGTGCACCCTTATCAGGACATAATTCAATGGTCACGTACTCATCATGTCTCACATAAAAACTCTAGAGTTTAAAATTATTAACAGTTGACGAGGATGGATGTTCAAAAACCCATTGGCAACAATTAAAGACTTTTATTGGCATCGTCTTCTAAAATGTCTTTTTTAGAAGGTATTTCAGTAAATTGACATTCCAAATCTGCTAAAACTCTTCACAAGTTCCATTATAGTTGGGTTCTGGACCAAGTCTTGGATAATTTTGAAAGCTTGATGCCATAATGCTTTTTAGGTTACCTAGATAAACAAGATATTATCTATTTATGACATCAACTGCTAGCCACATAAAATTCCACATAAAATGTAGGTAAAGTGATATATGGCCAAATACTAAACCAAATGAGGGATTGGATGCTCAATGCAGCATCCAACCAAAATCAATCTCCATTAGCTTAAACAAACACATTTATTATCAATTACATCTAGCTCAAGTATTTGTGAGAGTATTATCCTCCCCACCCAAGATCAATTTCCTCAAGTGACATGTTGAGCTCTTAATGAGTATATTGTTGTATTGGCCTTGAGCCCTGAAGAATCTAGTTCACCCTGGGTACCATTGTCTGAATGAGAAGTACCTAGTGGATTTCCCTGGGGATATCTATTGCACAGAACAAAAAACAAATGCATTTACTGTATGTCATGTGGTCTCTCTATGAGGAATTTCTTACAATGGCTCTCAGGCTCTTCAGTGGTAGAAAAAGGCCTGAATTTTCTCATAGTTTGTAGGGTTGTTGAGACTTGAAGAGTCGATATGCAAAATGTGTAATGAAGGCATAGAAAAGTGATACCATACGGATATAATTGACCAAGTAATATCCATTTGACAAACAATTATTTTCATTTTCTATTAAGAGTCAAGACTGTCTTAACTTAAAACAAAGAACTAGATCCTTAATAGGCCACCATGCCCTAGCTTCTAGAATCGACAGTCTATTTTTCACTAAATCCTGCTCTAGCTACAAGTGAAGCTGACATGTGTATTGAAAAGGAATAAATATTTGTGGTTGCTGTTAATGTTACCTTGTAGTTATGTGAGACCACAATCACTAGTCCATAGTGCACACAATTCAGGAAAACAGATTGTTGCATCATAGTATAAAGTGACCCTAAATAATACAACAAATTGTAAAATGAAATTATATGTGATCATGCCCTTTATTTTAAAATTAACTTTTATGTGATCATGCCCTTTTGGAAACATGACCTTAGATCATTAAAGCCCTCATGCATTATTTCTTCTTTAATCTTGATATAAGGAACTAAACCTTAAGTTTGGTTGGGTAATTCAAGTGGTTGAGCTTTGAGCTTCATGCAAGAGGTCTTGGGGTCTATCTTTCATACTAGTCAGCTTTGTCATATTCCTCACTCTATGTTATTATCGAGTTAAGTACCATATTTAGAATTGACAAGTTTACGGTGTGTACTATCTGCAAAATGTGAGAAAGTGTCCAAGAAGTACCATCTTCAAAATGCGAGGAAGTACTCCAAATTTTTCAAGTTATTCCTTGAGAAAAAGATAAGCTCAACCAAAATTGACATTATCAAAATCATTACGAATTCAAAAAGGAAAAATAACAAATTTCTAACTTAAACATGGTATGAAGATTTACAAACATAAAAGGAAATTTCCATTTTCACATGGATGTAAAACAAACAAATTACATGTAAATATTTCATTAAGAAAAATACTTTGTCTAGAAAGGAACAAGAGCTCTATAACATGATACAAGCTAAATCAATTTTCCAATTGAGCCATGAATCACTCTCCATCCACCAAGATTCCATTCTCACTGATTTGCTCTTTTGATAGAGACAAAATTCAATACATCCTTTATAAAAAATCAAGTCTTTAACAAGCTTAAAACCCTTATGCTTCATTTCCTTTTCAATCTTGATCGTAGGAATCCGGTCAATTTATAACTTAACAATAAATAACAAAACTGATGTTACCCAAGATTTGTGCAAAACAATTTTTTATCACTTCTAATAATTTGAGTGGTCAAATCTTAAGTTCTGCACTCTCCATAAGTTTTCTATAGAGATGGTTTTGAACATGTCCATTATTAAATAATATGGGTGTATCATATGCCAATAGTCATCCAAATGATACTGTCCAATCACAAGTATGACTGAAAAATCATCTCTATGAGTTCTTGCAATAAAGAAATGGGTAATAAATGTTTTGCAAGACATTTTCTTGGAGCTAATAATTGGTTTCCAAAAGAATCACAAATGATAATCCATAAAATGATCCATAAAATATTACCTGCTGCCCTGATGTGAGAGGAGGTTCACCCCACTATATGGATTTCTTCTCAAGTTATTCAAAGCTGATACTATTTTCCTGTAAAAGAACATACATAAAACAGATTAAAAATTTAATTATGCATCAGGATCCACAGTAATGAAAACTACATTCTACATGAATGATGAAAAACTTAGATCAGCAAACAACTCAGAGAGGTTGGAGAGTAAGAGAATGACTCATACTTGTGAACAAATCACAAATTTTCATTCAAAAACTTGCCTGAGTTTTACCAAGTGCGGATATGAAAAAATTCCTGAGTTTATTTAGGAATCCAAGTTATACTCACCATGTTTTCAGAAGTTGAGATAAAATGACTTAGCTTGGTTTTGGCACCAAGTTGGGTACAACATGCTAGTCCAAGTTTTGCTAATATGTTCTGCATATCTCATAATTAAGTAGACATGATTTACAAAACACTTAAAACAAACAACAGAAATATGAAATGGGTTGTAGTCACCTCAATTGATACTCCTAATTTTAAATCAAAGGATTCATAACGCTTTCGAACAAGCTTCGTTAATGTTCCATCCTACACAGTAAGCATAGAAAGAATGTTAGGATATTTAGACACTTAGAAGTTAGTTAAGATCAACTTGTGTAATATATCCGTTAGGTAAAAGTGTGTTTCTTTACTATGCATTAGTATGCATTTGTAAATATTCTAATCTGACAGTCATGATATGTTCTAGACATAGAGTGATTCGACGGTTCAACTTCTCTTAGATCATACCTACCATTGATCCGTGGCTTAACACCCGATTGGTCCATGATCTCTATTTAAAGACCATGGAGGGTCCTTGGCTAGTTGATCGATTATGAGAAGCTCATATGTAACCTTATTTCTTTTGCATAATAAATTGCTCCAAGTAGCTATTTGGCTAGGGCCGTGGACTGTTTCCCTCTCGAGGGTTTTAACCACGTGACAAACATCGGTGTGTTGATTTGTGATCTATTTGTGTGAAGCGATTGCTCAAGGTGTTCATTCTTTTGGGAGTACCCTATGTACCCGAACAAAGAATATAAGGAGAAAGGAAAACATTATCACGAATATTATTATGTAAGAAAAATTCAAATCCTAAAAATACATTAGGCAAGAATATAGGTTTACCTGTAGCAGCTGAGCTGCATTTCTCAATCCTCGTGCCAAAGTGTCCATCCCTGATATATGAGCAATCAACAGATGTTCTACATCAATACTTTCCCTTTGTCTGTGTCAAAGAAATGGAATACATAGATAAGTTTGATATCAATTTGTACTACATGTAGCATATTGGACAATACAATAGCATTATAAACCATCAACTAGAACCCAACACAACACTCTCAATCTTTTGTATAGTCTATGAAGGGGCATATACTAGATTTTTCAATATTTTTTGACTATCCTATGCAAGCACCTCTTATAGTTCATGTTTATTCCATTTGCTCGAGCAAAAGCATAAGCAACTAGAGCCGTTTTTTACTCAATTGACCAAATGTTTGACCTTGTTAAAATAAGGAATGGGTCTTTAGGTAGTGATAAGTTGAGATCATGAGCATAGCTAATGACCATGAGCATAAGACACATCCAATTAAAGTAAAAAAGTATTATTGGAAGATTAACACCTAGGGGGTAGCTTGAACTATGACATTCATAGGTCTAATCATAACAGGCCAGTATCAAACAAAAATCATCCATGCATGCCATCAAATGGGAGTTGTTCTTTAACTACAGTGGTGAACATCGGTTGGATGTCTTGAACATGTAAATCTTTTATGGTTGGACACAATTAGGAATTTATAAGTTGATGACTTCCAAAGTAACAGTGGTAACATTTGAATGTCTTGAACGCATGAATCTTTTGTGGTTGGTCATAATGAGGAATGTGTAAGTTGAAAAATTCCAGAGTACTTATAGTTTTGGATCAAAGTTGAAACCACTAGGTGCAATCCCACCCTGAATAAAAGGTAATGATGTTGTGTAAGTAGGATTTTACAATTTTTATTACATTCATTAACATGAAAGTAATTAGATACTTCTCTGGATAAAAAGCAATTAAAGGCTTACATTCTTGATAACAGTCAACATGATCAAAGTTGCTTCACTAATATCTATGAGAAATTGATCAGTATCCTAACCTAGACATGTTGAATACAATATATAAAATATTAGCTCACAAAGGGATGCGATCAATTCTTCGAAAGTGGAAACTTATGAATTCATCAAACAAAACATGACTATAAGCCTCATTACCTGTCTAGGCATCTCCAGTGTTTGTGTCAATATTACCAAGCATCCCATAAATTCGTGCCATTTCCAGCTCGTGATGACAGCGGAAAAATTCATCATATATTAATTCCCAAAGATATCATCCATTTTGCTGGACTGTAAACATTCAGAAATAAATATGTAATTTGGTCCCTAGGAGAAATCACAAGGAAATAAAACTATCAAGGGGCAGATAATTGACAGACTTTACATCGACTTTACCAGAATTCAATGACACTAGAATTAGCAGTTTGATAGAACGCTAGTGGGAAGTTTGCTTACCTATGCCCAGAGAGGGTTGCATAGTTGCACTCAATGTTCAGTTTAAAATCACTTGGATTACAGTCTAGCCATGTCAAATGCAGAAATTGATTAGCAATTTAGCAACTAAAAACAATACAAGTTATAACTAAAAAAAAATCATTTCAAGAATCATTCCCAAACATGGTTTACAGGAGACTGCAAAAATATAGGGAAATCATGAATCTATGAGACAAGGAATATGCCCAAACACAATCCCTTAATATCTGCATGATGGTGAAAAGCCAAAAGTCCAAAGAAATTCCACCAAAAAACATCGAAGGCCAAATTCCTTGCAGGACAAGGAATGGCTTCCTTTCGTAGTAAAAAACTACAAGAACTATGTACATGCAACATTGTGTAGTATTAAAGTGTGGTTTTAAACAAGCATCAACAAAGTCCAACCGTATCAAATGCAGTGGAGCTGGAAACTTGATATGACAAAAGAAAAGCATGGAATTCCTTTCTAAATTACATGAATTCATTAATAAAAAAATTCAAATGTGCAGCTGTAACATCAAGGGGCATGGCCATCGCCAACGACATATGGAGAGCCCACTTTACTAGGTACAAAATCAACATCTTTGTCACCTAAATGTAAAATGAAAAGGTTCTCAATTGCCCAACTTAGAAAATGTAGTTATCTAGATACCAAAATGAAGAGAAAGGACAGTGCAATTTCTTAGTTTCCATATTCAAAAAATAAGATTATCCAAATTCCTAAACAAAAACAAGGGAAAACAAGATTCTCTATGACCCAACTCAAGAAACAAGATCCTTCAACCACCAAATTCAGAAAACAAAGATTTTTCAATGAACCTTTAAAATCTTTTATTTATTTATTTCATGCAACCACCAGGTGCAATTACAATAGTACTGAACTTGGCACTAGAAGGTATCATTACAACAGTATCCAGAAGGAACCTAGGCACAGAATCTTTTAATGAACCAGTCGGAAAGACCATGATCTTGGTCACGCAAACATAGGAAATCAAGATTTCTACCTTGCAGAATGCATAAAAATGGCTACACAATATCTCAATGATCCAAATGAGAGAATCAAAACTTCCCTGTGAAACAACTTAAGAAAACAAGACTGCACAATGGACCAACAACAAAAAGCTAGATTTTTCCCAAAATATCAAATAAAATGAACCTTAGATTTATACCTTTGTGCTTGTAAAAGTAATTCCAAGAGAGAGAGAGAGAATGAATTAAAGCAAAGATTATATCAAAACAATAATCCCACCCTGGAGGGCCTGCTACCTGTTCATAGCCCAGAGGGGAAGGAAAACTTGATGGAATAAGAGGTTAGAATGAGAGGTGCACCTATGCCTACTGAAGCCATTCAATGCCAAGGAACTTTTTTCCTTTCTCCACTTACTGCCCATCACTGAAAATACAAATGATACTTACACAAAATAAACTGTGTACCTAATGAATTGTCACACAAAAACCTGTGAAAACCCAATGAATTTTCACAAGAAAGAACCGTATACACCAAGTGAATCTTCACACAAAAAAACCTTGTATACCCAACATATTTTTCACAGAAAATACCTATGTATATCTAGTGACCTTCACAAAGAAAACCATGTATCCCCAATACATTTTTCAACAATATAGAAGCAAATGATTATTAGCTGAGATTGTAATTCAATGATTTCTCTTCACTACATAGATACCCAACTGTTTTATGATAGATATCAGATATACCCAATTGGTTTTTCTATATACACCTTCAGACAAAACCTAATGATGTTGTTGACAATAATGGAAGGAAGTAGGCCTTCCTTTTTAGTTATAGGCCATCAAAGAGCCCATCCATTGCAATGACCCCGTTCATGCTGTCATAGGCATTATCCCATTGTTCTCAACATCACACCACCTAGGTTTTTTTATGGCCCGATCCCTTATATGACCATGCCATAGACTACTGAGATGAGTGCTCCTCCAAATTAAAGCTCTCAAAATAAGGCACATCACAGAGATTTCAATAATTCCATGAGTTTTATCAATGTTCACAGACCTGGTGATATGGGCAATGGATTTCCATATCTCTCTGGAGTTTGTACTGTGCCCTATCTCTGTGTATTGTGCTATAATAGGTCTCCAAATCTCTATACTATGCTACGTCGCAATAGCACCAGAGCCAAGGGAGATCACAGAGGCATTGGTGTGGTGAGGGCACAAACCAGAAGCAAGGATCAAACTGCTGCTAAGACTGCACATATCCTGAATCATGCCACAAATTTTGACATAGAGGGATGACCATACAACCTGATTCACATCACCAATACAAACCCTTCACATCACCTTGTCATCCTGCTCAAGCCCACTATTATTTAATTTTGTTTAACACATTACAAATTTACNTATATGTTTTTCAATTGAACATTACAAAGACTGTGATTTTAAAAGAAACATTACACAGTCGAATGTAACTCCCTTGATTGACTGTTTAACAAAGCCTCTATGAGATTCCATGCCAATGTAACCTCTACTAAAAATCCCTCCCAAAGTTAAATGAGATTCCAGATTCTATGGTGAATGATATATTTTTTAAATATATATTTGTTAATTGAACATTACAAAGACTATGACTTAAAAAAAAAGCATTACACAGTCAAATGTAACTCCCTCGATTGACTATTTAACAAATCCTCTATGAGATCCCATGCCAATGTAACCTCTACTAAAGCTCCTTGCCAAAGTTAAATGAGCTGCCAAATTCTATGCTGACAATGATAAAGACCATGTCATTGTGCCCCCTTCCTTTTCTTTCCTCTTCCTAATTTCCCATACCTGAAATTAGATTCTTGCTCTTGTAAGAAAGCCATTGCTTTCTTATACTTGTCTTCTCTCTCCTCCTCTGCCAAATCCCTTTCTCTTGCCTTCACTTCCTACAAAAAGTATTTATCATTGCACAGTTCACGAGCAGTACCCTTTGCCTCCTGCTTGATCTGGCGCTCCATCTTCTTTCTCTGTCAGGATCATAATTTTTTCCATGCACAAAGCTGCCACAAAATTCAAAAATAAGTGCTTAGTTTTAGAGACCATGCAACAGAAATAGTGAATTACAATAAGTTTAAAAAGTAAATACAAAAAGTATTAACTATTTCTAACAGAGGCAGGTCATCTATTCCATCTTGCAAAAGACATGCTTCTTGAGACAAACAAAATTGAGAATGTAACAATTATATAAGCATATAAGCACCAGAGAAATCACCCTCCAAATCCAGAAAAAATGATGGAGAAAAACCCTAAGTAGCATCATGCAGGCTTACGGTAGAGGCGTGGGAAACCCTTTGCAATAAAATATGCCCCATCATATTGGATATTTATATAGTAAATAAAAAAACCCTTTTTACCCTTAATATACCACCAATATATTGGTTTAGAATTTTTTTATTTTTAACCACCCAATATGAATGAACATGATATCATATTGGTCCCTAGGTGATGCGCCCATGCAAGTCACATAGTCCAAAGCTCAAGGTTAGATTCAACAAGGAGAGGGCATATGAATTTATAGCACAAGTAGGCCAACTCTAACCCAAAGGGATCTTCTCAAATTAAAGAGAGGTAAGGTTTAAGCTTCATCATGGAGACTTTACTTAAATTAGTGGAGTGGTGGCTTAGTGAAAATATTCCCTTTCTAAAATTGGCACCATGAGGAGGAGTTACCAAAAACTAAGGAGTGGAGACATGAAGAGCACATGGAGGCACACTAATACATAAGGGGGGTTACAAAACATCAAGGAGGGTGAAATAGGTGAGAGAAGGAATCCAATAGGGTCATAAATATTATGGAAGCACAAAAATATGATCATCAATGCATAGTGTAAGAGTTGAAGCTATAAAATAGATTACAATCCCCAAAGACTAGGAAAAGGGCTCATAAATGAACAAAAACACATAAATGTGAGGGAATATCTTACCAAGGAGGGTACCCTAGGAAAGAGGGGCCTACTAAGGTGTGCAAAATATGCAATATTAATAGCGTAGTCCATAAATATCAAGAATGGGGTCCGTTGTAGAAGGTTTGGGTGACCAACATTATTAATGTCACCAAGGTGCAAATATGAACTAGGATGGGAAAACTTAAGCTAAATACAAGTTATAAGGTGGTAGGGATGTCCCCTTTTCCCCTAAATTTTTGGAATCCATGGTCCCCCATACTCTTTTAGTTTCCTTTGTTGAGCCAATTGTTTATTTAGTCAATAGTAGCAACATTCAAAGATAGCAAAGGTGCTAGTAATAACATTAAAATTAATAATAGTGCCAAAGTCCAAAGTCATATTATCAAACAATAATCATAAATACTTAATCACATTAATCATGAAAATTATAATAGTCCACAGTTGTATAAAATATCATAAGTCCATAATGCAAAAGAACATAAGTAACATGAAGTATCATAAGTCTGGGGCTTAACAAATGGGGTATTACAAGCACATTTAAAATAAAATATACTTATTTTAAGTATGCCAATCCCATGGATTCCTTCCGTATTTCCTCCATAGGTTAAGCCCTCAGGATAATACTGATCAGATATCTCAAGAGATGGCACAAGGGGAAGGCCGTCAACCAAGGCCGATATTGGCATACGAGCACCAAACAACTAAGCAAGAATCAACGATTATAGTTGCCACAATAATATTTCTTAGTTCTTAAACAAAATGGAAATACCATAATAATATTCATATGCATAAGGATATTATAGTTAATGGAGTTAGGTAATAGACTTCTTGTTTCTATGGTAGAGAAACATTGTATAAGTCAATTCTTATTAGGTTCAAATCACTCTTCATAAATACTTTAGTTGATAGTCAATAATTATTACTTTTCATAATTTTGATAGGATACTTTGTACCCATATAGGTTACCCTTTCATAAAATATCTATTACAATTATTTTAAAGTTAATGGAATTCATAATGTCTATAGGTTTACAATTTGGACTAATTATGTGAAGTCAATATGCTTTACCTACATGATCTAGAGTTTAAAATAGCATGTTCATGCACCCATATTGTAATTTAATACATACACATATTTTCTTTTTAAACATAAAATTCAATATACTACTAAACATTTGATTATACAGATTTTAAAAAACTATATTTCTTAAACATAAAAAAAACTATATTCCTTGACACTTTGATAAAACAATATACCTATGTTCACATAATTTTCTGCTCGAATTATTACTCGAATTTTCATTGAAAACAGAGAAATTTAAGCCATTTGTAAAGACATATAATTAAGCATTAAAGCGTTGAGTCTCTATGCACCACTATAGTAGTACAAAACACAAATTGTGTATATAATGTTTGGTAGTTGTTGGTTTGCAAGATGTAGACCAACTTACCTAGCATGAGGTATGGTGGCTTATCAAATTGTTTAAGAGGATAGATGTTAATATTTTAGTTTGCAATACAGAGCAACAAATTTCAATCTTAGATTATGTGGAGAATATTTCTAGTAAAAGAGAGGTTTTAGTTTGTTACACAATTTTCAGTTTGTTAGTCTGTTTTTGAGATAGTTCACTAGAACTTTTAGACAATCTTTAAATTCTTATGCTTGTTGAAATTTTTTTTTGTTTCATTGATGACTTTTAGTCAATCTTTAAATTCTTAAGCTTGTAAATTTTTTTTTGTTTCATTAATGCTTTAAATTTATTTTCAAGTCTAAAGCAGCTTCAAGAATGACCGATGTCTTAGGCCACAAGTTGAGTGGTTGTGCTAGTTAATTATTATCTTAGATAGATCTTTATATCTTAGAATTTTGAGGTGGGACAACAAGTGTACTATCCAGATTGATTGTATGCTAGTTGTTCAAAATTGTTAATAAAAAATTAAAAAGTGAAAAACAGTTCATGTGATAGTTAATGGCATAGTAATGTGCAACCAGTGTTACAGTGGAACTCCATCCACTCGGATTTGATAACATGTAACTAAAGCATGTTGTACAGACGACTAGTGATTACATAACTTAATAAAATAAATATTAATAACTTAATAAAAATAAATAAATTTAGTAACATTGCATGATCATAATCCGGTCATAATGGAAGAGCAGTTAATGGACGTCATAATGTCCATAGGTTTACAATTATTTTAATGTTAACGGAAGTCATAATGTCCACATGCTTACAATTTGGACTAATTATGTGAATTCAATATGCTTTATCTACATGATCTAGAGTTCAAAATAGCATGTTCATACACCCATATTGTAGTTTAATACATACACATATTTTCTTTTTAATCATGAAATTCAATATACTAAACATTTGATAAATATTTAAAAAAACTATATTCCTTAAACATAAAAAAAACTATATTCCTTAAACATAAAAAAAACTATATTCTTTGACACTTTGATAAATCAATATAACTATGTTCACTTCTGCTCGACTTATTACTCAAATTTTCTTTGAAAACAAAGAAATTTAAGCCATTTGTAATGACATATAATTAAGTATTGAAGTGTTGAGTCTCTATGCACCACTACAGTAGTACAAAACACCATCAATATATATACTATAAAGGTTTGATTTCATAAATAACCATTGTGGGATACGTGACATTTCACATTGTGTATATAATGTCTGGTAGTTGTTGGCTTGCCGAATGCACACCAGCTTACGTAGCACGAGGTATGGTCGATTATCAAGTTGTTTAACAAAATAGATGTTAATATTTTAGTTTGCAATACAGAGAAACAAATTTCAATCTCATATTATGTGGAGGACATTTCTGGAAAAGAGAGGTTTTAGATTGTTAGAGAGTTTTCAGTTTGTAGTCTCTTTTGGAGATACTTAAGTGAAAATTTTAGCCAATCTTTAAATTCTTATGCTTGCTCAAAGTTTTTTTTTCCATTTATAACTTTTAGTCAATCTTTAAATTCTTAGCTTGTCAAAAGCTTTTTGTTTCATTAATTATGCTTTAAATTTATTTTTAAGTCTAAAGTAGCTTCAAGAATGACCGATGTCTTAGGCCACAAGTTGAGTGGTTTTGCTAGTTAATTATTATCTTCGATAGAGTTCTATATCTTAAAATTTTGAGGTTGGACAATAATTGTACTATCAGAATTGATTGTATGCTACTTGTTCAAAATTATTAATAAACAATTATAGAAAATGGAAAACAGCTCATGTGATAATTAATGACATAGTAATGTGCGGCCAGTGTTGCAGTGGAACTCCATCCACTTGGAGTTGATAACATGAAACTAAAGCATTTTATATAGAGAACCAATGATTAGATAACTTAAAATAAATATTAATAATTTAATAAAAATAAATAAGTTTAGTAACACTGCAGGATCATAATCCTGTCATAGCAGTTAAGTGATATCTACACTAGAAAATACAATTCAAATGAAAAAAATGGGTGCCGGGAATTTTTTTTTCCCTCTCACCATTTCTAAACATTTCATAACAAACTGTGCACACCACTTCATTGTCATTTCCATTGTCTTCTCTGATAATTATAACCTCTGGCAAGCTATCCAGTACTTCACGAGGACTGCTATTTACTTGCTCTCCAATATTATTTTCGCCAACAACGATATGTTCAGCTATGAAATTTAAGTGATAAGTATAATCGTTGACATGTTGCATGATCTGTCCCCAACTAAATCTGGTATGCCAGATAATTTGGATGGACAGGTCGAATCCATTGTCGAGTTGGCGATGATCCAATATGAATCAAATTACAATCATATGGGAGTTCAACTGTTTCAGTAAGGGCATATTCGATGGGGTGGGGAAAATCCTTTGAAAGTCTCCATGGAAACTAACTCATTGCTCCGTCTCCATGGAAAGTAAGTTATTAAAGCTCATATTTCATTAAATCACAAATTCTTTCATAATTTTACCCAATACAGCTTGCCTTCAATCACGTATAAGTTTGCTTTACTTTTTTATCAATCATTATCAGGCACATAAATTTCTGCTAAATTTTGTTCTACAAAAATCAAAAAATAAAATAAACTCCAACAGTAGGCTAAGTTTGTGAAAAAATTGGATGATTTACTTAGAAAAGAGTGGTTTGCTCAAAATTAAGCTTATCCTTCTAACGCGCCCTAATTATTTCACCCAGTGTTGCTTCATGCGTCGTATACTTAACTTTTACCTATGATATATAGGAATGTCATTAGAATGTACATTATTTCTTGGACTTAACTCCTTGTTTATTTTGATCTTTTGCAGTTTTCATAATTCCTTTTATTTGAGTATATATATCTCTTACACTGCTGATTTGCATTTACATTTCTTTGATTGAATTTTGGTGGAATTATGAAGCAGATCTTTTGGTTGTTTCTTTACAGGTAGTTCTTGACAATGGTATTGTTAAGGCCACGTTATCAAGACCCCAAGTAACTGTGACCGAAATTGAATATGGCCGCAAGACAACATGTTGGAGACTCTCAATTTGGAAACTCAAAGAGGGTAGGTCGATCATTGTCCACAAATCGCCAAAAAAAATATTATTTCAAATGGAATTTCTCTTACTTAAAGGACTTGTGATTCTAATTTAATGTCTTCCTAAAACCGATGTAGGTATTGGGATCTCAATTAGAGAAAACGAGGAGGACACTTGCTATCTGATTCGTGAGTTTGCAGTATTAAACCAAAATTTGAGGACATGTCGATCTCGAGAGGTATCCAAAATCAATCTATCAGGGATAAGGATATCCCTAATTGGAAAAATCCCTTCAAGTTAAGAGGAATGATCTAGATCATCTAATACTATAAAGGCGTGACAAAATGAGAAATTCTTTTTAAGTATCCCTATCCCTTCATCATGAATCTCAATTTTGATATCTCTATTTTTAAAGTCTTTCATGAGATTATTGTGCAAAAAAAAAATTTACAAAGAGAATTATGTGTATTCTGACCTCCTAAGATTGAAGAATTATTTAGAAAGAGTGGTTTTTCCAACTCCACCCATGTCCACAATGACCACGACTTTGGCCTCCATGCACTTCTCATCCTGTTGCTGCGATAGTACTGTTTTTTCATAATCTTGTAATTTTTCGGCATATTTTTCTACATCCAGCTATGTTTTAGGAATGTTTTCAAAACACTTTGAACCACATTATCCAATAGCTCCCAATGACTCACATTCCCACTTGCAACTGCATTTGTTTGGACTGACAGTAATAACTACCTGAATTGTTATGGGTTAACATATGAAAATTTTGATTGACTAAGTGCAATGACAATGCCAAGTATTTATCAAACACACAATACCAAAAATATTAACAACTAACTACATTGGTTTTGAAATTAACTAACAATAAAGTGTTCAACGAAGCGGTGGCGTCTCTCATCAAATTATAAAATAGGATCATGCTTCAACAACTCCATATTGTTGGTTGTGGAGACTGATATTCCAGATCCAGAGATATTATTCAGCTGTGTTTGTACCACAGGTGTATTGTACACTCATTCCCCTTGCCTTGGGATGTGTATTGGGAAATAGTTTTTCAAACCCATGGTATTGGGTTAATCGTAGTATTTTCCCATGGTATTTTCCCTATAAAAGAAAGCATTGTAACATGACTATGTATGGTATTATTTTGTATTGTAAACAATATCTATGATTGTGTGCGAGAGATTGTGAGAGCGTGAAGAGGAAGTGTAGCAATTTTGATGCAGGTTGTATCCATTCATCTTTATGGACTGTAATAAAAGGACTGGCAAATTCTTTATGGACACAGCCCATTGTTTGGGTGAACCACGTTATATATGTGTCTCTCTGTAATGTGTTTAATGTGTTTTGCATATTTTTTAATGATTTAACTGTGTATGTGTTATTTCCCTGCGACGTTGTTTTCTAACACATATACAACTCCTATCGCATTTTGTCCCAACTCCATCGTATGCAACCAGCATCATACACCATCACAAGATGAGAGAAAACATCAAGGTCGACAACCTCAAAGGGATGGGCTGCAGTGCAACCCTGATTGTCGTAGATATGACAAAGGATTTGCTTAGAGTTCGTGAGAATTCATAAGCACTGATAGTGAGCACTGACATAGAGTTGGTATGCCAAGAATGAGAGATCCATGATGGTAAGTAATTGTCTGTAATGTCCCAAAAAATTGAAAAAAAAATAGTAGGCTAGTAAAAACTACCTAAACAGAACATTATTCAAATTGCGGAATATAACATACACTAGTTGTACCACTATTTGGTCGTAAGTTGTTCTTACGTCCTATCATCTTACTTTCAATTATACTTATTGTTGTGTTTTAATTAAGATTTCATAATGCTGATTAATACATTGTTCTTATGGTTATACATTGTCATGTTTGTGTCGTTACTTGATTTCATACTTTGTTCATTTCTGCATAGTCTTACTTGTTATTTATATGGTTCTACGTTAATTTTGTTTTTGGAACTAAAGTGGTTGGAGTGGTGGGACTAGTTCTCCCATGTGACATAGATGAGAGGTAAAGTGTTCACATGTCTAGCAGGCTTACTTAGTTTTGTTTGAATTAAGGAACCTATCTGATTCGATATGCAGATTATACTTAGCGACAGAGACTTGTTAAAGTATGCTGAACTATTTGATCGTTATCACACCTACTGGTTGTCAGTATGGTATTTTATCGACTCAACTTGTTAGTGATTTAATTCCTATTTTCATTAATTATCTAACCTAGATGAATTATTTATGTGCTACCTTTCATTCATTATATTTATTTTTCATGTTTACTTTATAATAAGCATTAACATATCTCTTCTTTTTACTGGTAGGTTATAACTTGGGTAGAGGTCAAACTTGGATTTTATACCTAGTGATAATACCATGGTATATTTCATATTCCATGGTTACTAAGCATTAAGCTTAGGGAATATAGATATGCAAGGATTTAAGGCTTAAGCCTATGGTTTAACGATACATATCATATGTTATACTTTGTACATTGTGAATTGACTTTGGGGTGGCCCGTTATAACATATGGGTTTTGACATATGCGATGGGATTTAAGACTTACATGGAAAATGGAGACCACGATAATGTAACGAATGCAAACTATGAAAAGGTGGGTTTTTGGTTGATAGTTGACACCAGGCTGGTGCCATTAATGCTTCTTGGGGTTTAAGGAAGCCCAAGCTTAGGGCTTGGCTCTACGAATGTTTTGGTCATTTCGCTTGATCTGTGGAGGGTTTGGTCTTGGCTCTATGCTATGAATGGAGACGACGCCCTGGTTATGAATGTAGGCATCATTGGTTTCATGACATCGTTTGATATTGGTTTCGTGGCTTCTTTTGTGTCATACTTCTCATCGTCATCGTGTTGGTGGTTGCAGGTGATAGGGTTGGCAAGGAGTGGATGGCTCATATATTTGCTGTCAGCTCAAGGATGATGCCATTGTAGTCATGGTAAGCCTGTTACACAAGTGTAATCTTGTAACCTCTCAGCATTGTGGGTAGGATTGGGTTATATCGTTGTTGTTTGGGTTTTACTTATGGGATTTTGTTTTGCCTTCGGACCTGTGTATACAAGGTTTGGGCTTGTAAAAGAATGTGGATGTTGTTAGTAGTGAATGGGGAACCTCAAGACTTCTAGAAGACTCTGTATTTATTTGATGTAAATCGTATTTTTGGTTTAGGGGTTTTAAACCTGGGAAGCACCATTGCTTGCAATGTTTCCATAGCCCTTGGCACGACTGTGTAAACTTTGATTCATAGATTTTAATGGTGACTGTGTAAATAATATACCATGCGCTTTTTGGTAATGCGTTGTTATTGTTAAATCTTGGATTATGTGGCCCTCATGGATGGTCTATGTATAATTGCTTGTATTTATTCTTAGCTGTTAATACTTGATAGCGTATGGGTTGATGGCCATGCCATGCATGGCATTCGCACTCCTAATGGTTGTTTCAATAGCTTATTTGGTTGCAATTATTTCCTATTTTTTTATTAATATGTAATGTGGAAAAAGTGAAGAATCCATGTGTGAAAACCCATGATGGCTATTGTTGTTGTAGGTTTACTTTTAATGGGTTGTGTATTTAGTTGTTTGGTGGCCAAGGCCATGCTTACAACGCAAGTGCATACCACGGGGGGTCTCCGGACATTGATGTAGTGAATGTATTTGATTATTAAGCCCGTATACCCTCTATGTATATTGTGGTCATGATGGATGTAAAACGATGCTACAGGATTCGAGTCCTGGTCATTGTTTGATTTAATGAGTTTTAATTAAAATGGATGGCTACATTTTGGGGATTAGGTGCCCACAGGATTCGATTCATGTCCTCTCTTGTATAAATAATTGGATTGTGTAGAGATTATGATGTGGATTATACAATGTTTCCTGTGTATTATTGCTTGTTGTAGGTTTTAATATAAAGGGTATCGTGGTTATGTAAGTGAATAGCAAGGTAGTCTAAAGGATTCGTTCATGTGACCTTAATGTAATCACTGAGTTATTTATTTAAAGATTATGATAATACTTTGGTTAATTGTTATGCTAGCAGTGAGTTGAGAATAAAATGGGGCTATTCGATTTTATGGCATACGATTTGATTATGTGAATTTATAATAATAGGTCCATGGATTTTAATTGTGAAATGAAACTTGACTTTAGACCCATGTATGGTCTCGATGATTACTCTGTTTATTTACTTATGATGATGTTATTTTTATTGGAAATGATTCGTAGTTAGCATGTATTTAATTATGCAGACCTTGAAAGATCTTGTTGGTTTTTATCTTGGGTTTTAATATGAAATGGTTATAAATTGTGCACTAGATATAATAATTATATTTCTGTTTTATATCTGTTAACACACACACACACACACACACACACACACACACACACACACACATATAATAGTTTAGCTTTAGATAGTAGATTAGGTTCACTAGATTGTAAACTTATACTTATATATAAAATTCTCACTTCTACATGATTCTATCTAAATCTAAAGCAAGCCTCTGCTGACAAATAGAATATGTCATTAGAGTATAAATGCCAAAAGAGAAGATCGATAATAGATCTAAAATAACACCTAGTTCCAATAGTAAAAGTAATACAGGAATTAAAACTATGGTGTATAACCCTTGAAACATATTTATAAATGAGTTAATCTTGCAGAAGGAAACTGATGAATAGCCCTAGATAAGTCTGGTATAGAAATTAACTTGTAGCCTATGGTTATAATTTAAAAATGCAAAGCCTAGCATATTTTAAACAAAGAAACAAATACATATTGTTAGGCAATACAATGTAATCATTTGTCTAACATAGGCATCATATATTATAGGAAAATGGAATAGGAAGTCTAGCACTTCATACCTGTAAATTGAATCTCTTTTAATGGATGAACCTGCACACTCAAATAGCCAGCATTAACAATTCAAAGGCAGATATGACCTCTGATTTTTATGAACAAATCACTTGGGAACTACCACATTCCACCCAACCATGACCTGGAACCGTTCCTAGTTTTGATCCGGATCCCTTTGAGATGGACTTCGACACACAAGTAGCTTAGAGATCTTAAGGTAGGGTTTCCTATTTGGTATATCAGGTCTGGATGAGTTCTCTTTTTTTTACTTCCAGGAAAATGTTCTCCAAGAGTTTTCTTGAAAGCAAAATAGGCAGAAAATGACTCCTCCAAATAATAGATCGGAACCCCAAGCCTTTCCTTGGCTTGAGTCTTTATAGACATACTTTTTTAGTCAAAGGGATAGATGAATCAAGAAACCTTGGTTTCTTGATTTAGCCCTTTTGAATTAATTTGGGTAATTTTTAATACTTTTAACTTACAAACTTTCAACTAGTTCCTAATTAGACTTTTGTAGGTTTTGGACTACTTATTATCTTTTAATAATAAATACTAATGGATGGAGCTTTTCTTTCTTTCTTTCACCATTAATATTATTACTATATTTATTATTTATACATCCCATGTATAAAATACATAATAATATAACATTTGTTAACATTTGTCTTTGGGAATCATATACCATGATCCCTAGAATTAATGACACTTCTTCATTCAGGTCAAATAGGTAGATGGTTAGGTCTACTAGGATAGGAAAACAATCTAAACATCCTTGCATATTGGATTTCCCTTGTATAACGTAGTAGTTCTTCAGCACTTGATAAGAATACAAAAATTCAAAATTTCATTTAATCACTTATAAATAAGTATGATGAGATCAATATTTTTCTTGAGTCGTTTTCACTCGTACGTTATTAAATTCTTTTCAGTAACCCCCAGCGCTTACCAGATCCATACTCAATGATTTAACAGGGATTTACAAACTTAGTGCGATTCCAGAGCTCTTCGCTCAACACTAATGCTAGGATGTACTTGTACAATACACCCAGGGATACAATGGCCAAGGATCTGATGCTCCAGAGCTTATGCTCAACATCAACAGGGAAGGCTTCAGGGCGTATGCCCAACACTTCCAAATATTATCTTTTCATGTGTTCCAGAGTTTCTCGCTCAACACAAATGTAAGTACTAATCCGCTAGAGTGTAATGTACCTTTTTAATTTTTTTAGCAAAATGCTCAATTTTCCAATTTTTTTTCAATTTTGGCTGTTGACTAGTTTTAGTGTCTTGGTCTCCAAATCAGCCCAATTTCTCCCAAATATTCAGAGAAGATGTATAATTGATATAACAAATTAATTATTAGGTTCACGGATGTATTATGTCCCTCCAATCAGTTCTGCAAGTCTATACTAAATTCTAAAAAAGATAGATGATTTTACTAGTAATTTTGGGTTCAAATCCCTCTGGGGCAAGTGATAGAAATGGCTTCCAAAATGTGTAGAAACCCACTAGAATTATTAAATTGAAGTAGGGGATGTGTACAATAAATTATTTGAGACTCATATGCATAACTGATCGAATTCTCATGTCTGCTATCACTTCTTTCAATCAGATGAAAAAACTAGTTTTGGACCCTTGGGGAAATGAGGTGTAGTTTGCCCCAAATGCTGTGAAATTAAAACCAATGGCCACAAATTATTAGTTACTGAACATGAAAACAATAATATACTTTAATGAAATTCCATTCATACATAAATCATCAATACTTCATACATCCATTCGAATCCATCAAGATTACAAGAGTTTACAACAAGGTAGTGGGGAAATGGCACTGTTTCTTCATTATTCAATAATGATACATGAGATTTATTGGAATTTAGACCTGATATATTTATGAACTTATATAATAGATAATATACACCAGAATACAAAATAATGAAGCAATATAATCTCCCTCAAAGAGGTGAATATCTCACTAGGTGCGCCTCACTCCATAGAGCTGAAATATGGTGAGAAAACTTGAGATGGAAGGAAGAAAAATCTGAACTTGATGTGTCCACGAGCTGTTGTATATTGAACATGTAACTTATTACTCAATTTAATCTCCTTGAAATACTTGGTTGGCCTCTCCAAACACCAACTAGGATGGGAATCTTTCACCCTCAAAATTGGCTAAGGCGTGAACTAGTGTTCCACTAGCTCTCTCTCTTCTCAATAGAAAATTTCAAAAATGATCAAAAGGTTATTCTCATGGATGATCCATTTATTTTATAAAAATTATTGGCTTTCTAATATTCCAAATCCATCCATAAACCAAATACAAGTAGAATTGGTGTGGCTGCTCATGCTATGCCATTTGGCCTCTCTCTTCACCTTCCCTCTTCTCCCAAATTCGAGTAGGAGCCTCTTCGCCTTCTCCAACTCCTAAATTAGACCGCTAAGATGATATATTAAGGCCTAAAATTTCATTATGTTAGTATGTTAGCCTTCAGATCTGACTTGTGTCATAACTGTCATAGAAACTCCATCATTGGTGTCATAGATGTCATAAATGTAAGGGGAATCTAGCCAAGTGTCCATGAAACTCCCATTTGGCTCTTCCTCTCCCATGTAAGTTACAATTCATCCAAAATTAGACCTATGCATTATATGGACAAGTATATTAACCTCATAATATATCCCAAAAAATTAGTATTCCCATAGATTTGAAATTACAAGAGAATGATGGCATTTAACATAGGAATTCTAGCTTAAGTGGGCCCCATAGTCTCCATGTGTCTCCAGTATCCATAGCAATTTAATTTTTCACTTGAATTAATTTAATTAAATACATTAAATAATTATTTGTTCCTTCTAATTTCTAAACACCATTTATTATCTCCCTTATTAACTCCCCAATGTATCCAACCAACCTAGGGAACTAGTAGGATTGATGGAATTTTCCTGTTATGCAATTATTTGAATGGGGACATTACAATATTACCCACCCAATATTGCTTGTACTCAAGAAATTTCAGATTTGGATTCTACAAAATATTCTCCTCTTCCCATGTGGCATCTTCACTTGGTAGATCATTCCATTGCATGAAGTATTCTTTGATTGTTCTGCTCCTCAATCTTCTCTCCCTTATCTTCAAAACTTTTTCTGGAATAAGTGTGAGCTATAATTCATCATCCAAAGGATGGAGTGTATCTGAAATGAAAATTTTATGACCAATATATTTCTTGAGACAAGAAACATGAAGTACATTATGAATTTTTCTCCCTTCCAGAAGTTCCAACTCATATGCTACTTCTCAAATTTTCCAGATTACCTTGTAGGGCCCATAATATATTGGATTTATATTTTCTGATCCATTTATTTTTAGGGATGTTTGTTTGCATGGATGAAACCTAAAATACACTAAATCATCAACCTAAAAGGTCATTTCCTCTCTATGTTTATCGACATATTGTTTTTGCTGAATTTGGGCAACCTATAAATTGTCTTTTAAAAGCTTTAAAATTTCTTGTCTTTCTTCCACCTAATATTTATATTTTATAGATACACTATCACCAAATATCATATCAGAAAATTTAAGGGAATCATAACCATATAATTCTATGAAAGCTGACATCCCTACTGACATGCGAAAGGTGGTGTTGTAGCAAAACTCACCAAAGTGTATCCATTTGGTCGAAGCTTTTTGTTGTTCTCCCACATAGTTTCGGAGGTACCCTTCCAACCATTTATTCACCCTCTCTATTTTTCCATCAATTTTTGGATGGTAGCTTATACTTGGAGTCAATTGAGTTCCCACCAATCTGAAAATTTCTTGCCAAAAAGCACTCATGAATCTACCATCTCTATCACTCACAATGCTCTTGGGGAGCCCATGCAATCTGAAGATTTCTTTGAAAAAATGATCAGCCACTTGTGCAACAGTAAAAGAGGATGTAACATAAAATAAATGAGAAAAATTACTCAATATATACACTACCACATATATACAATCCTTTCCCAAATATTTGGAAAAACTGGTGATGAAATCTATCGATACACTGTCTCATTTTTGCTTCGGAATGGGAAATGGTTGTAATAAACCAGCGGGGTGTGTGAGTTATGATTTGTTTTACTCACATACCTTAAATTAATTTACATAATTCTGAATATATTCCTTCATCCCCTTCCAATAGAACCTTTTCTTTAGTTGCCTATAGGTTTTGAAGATCCCCGGATGACCTGCTAGTGGGGAATGATGTGCTTCTTGCAAAACTTTGTACTTAAGCTTTGAATCTCGAACCAAATAAATTATTCCCTTATAATATATCATCCCATTCAAAATTCTGTAGTTATCATCTCCCATGAGTCCTTCTAATACATCACAAGCAAACTTATCTTTGGCATATTCAACTAACTGTAGCATGTCTTTCCAATTTTTAGCAATGTCCATAAGAGAAAAAGACAGTCTTCGAGATAATGCGTCTGCTACAATGCTATTATTTCCTTTCACATATTCAATATCAAAACCATAATCTTGGATCTTGCTTACCCACTTTTTTTCCTTTCATTTATATCCTTTTGGGTAAGTAAGTGTCTTATACTATTGTGGTCAGTTTTCATCACAAACTTGTTGCCTACCAAGTATTGTCGGAATTTGGCCAAGGCATGCATGATGGCCAACATATATTTTTCATATATGGAGTAAATATTTTCATGAGGCTGAAAATTTATTCTCTCAAAGGTTATAGGGTGTTGGCCTTGCTTTAGGACAGCCCCTACTCCTTCACCTTAGGCATCACATTCAACAACAAAAGGATTAGAAAAATTGGGTAATGCAAGTATGGGACAAATACTCATTACCTATTTCATTTTTTGGAAGTACTTTTCAACCTATTCAGTCCACTTGAAAGAATCCTTCTTAGTCAAATCAGTGAGTGGAGAAGTAAACTTGGAGAATCCTTTCACAAACTTCCTGTAGTATGTACATATTCCAATGAAGCTTCTTAATTCTGTGATGTTTTTTGGTGATGGCCATTCTAAGATATCCATGATATTTTCCATGTGAAATTTCAATCCATATTTCCCAATAATGTCCCCAATATATAATATTTCTTTCATCCCAAATTAACATTTAGACATATTAGCATACAAAGACTATTCTTGCAAATTTTTCAACACAATCTCTAGGTGTTGCAAGTGCTCTTCCCAAGTTTTACTGTAAATGAGAATATCATAAAATAATACTGAAACAAACCTTTTAAGCTTCTTGCAAAATATTCTATTCATACATGCTTGAAATGTAGCTGGATCATTAGTCAACCCAAATGGCATAACAAGAAACTCAAAGTGACCATAATGACATCGAAAAGCAGTCTTTTGCACATCTTCCTCCATCCGAATTTGGTGATAACCAGATCTAAGGTCAATTTTGGAAAAATACTTAACTCCAAATAGCTCATCCATTATCTCATCAATAGTAGGAATAATATATCTATTCTTGATGGTCTTCTTGTTCAAATCTCTAAAGTCTATACACATCCTCAAAGTTTCATCTTTTTTCTTCACCAATACTACTAAAGAAGCTTAAGGGCTAGAGTTTGGTATAATGAGTCCCAACTCCAAGATTTATTTAATGGTCTTCTCAATATCATATATGAACTTCTTGGGATGTATATAAGGTTTTATTTGAATGGGTGAATTACCCTCCTCCAAAACAATGTTAAGCTCAATCCCCTATCAGGTGGCCTACCATGTGGAAGATCTCTGAAAACGTTTTCATATTTGTGAAAAAGTGTCTCTATCTCTTTTGGGTGTTTAAAAAATCTGATTTTTGGCTTTGTAGAGGTGATATAACATTCAGCATCCCATTATATATCCCCATGCCTCAATATAGATCTCATACTATTTCAATTTACTACTTATTTTGGGTAAGTGTGCTACCCTCTCACAACCCTTAGTACCCCTGTTGAATCTTGAAATTTCATTTTAGGAATTTGATAATTTACATAATGCTCTCATATAGAAAACATCCATTGCAATCCCAATACTACATTCGTATCAGCAACATCAACCACATAAAACCTATCAACAAAAGTATAGTTACCTATGGTGACTTGCAGCTTGGGAACCCATGTGTTGCATTGCATTGTGTTGTGACCTGGAATGACAACTCTGAAGCCATCAAATGGTTCACTTGGTATATTAATTTTCATCACCATCTCTGCATCAATTAAATTATGTGTAGCTCCTCCATCTACCAAAACTGAAGCTCTCTGTCCCAATACCACACCCTTGCATCAAATAGTATGATAGCGAGGCACTATTGAAAGTACTGCCATTTTTACTTTGTTCGGTGAAGGATGATTGTGTTCTTGTTTTTATTCTTCATCTATTGTCTCGTATACCTCATATTTATCTAAATTGTACCCCTATTCATCCATACCCTCTTCATACCCATCATTATCAGAAAATACTTCTATGTATTGAGCCTTGCCTTTAGCACATTTATACCCCGGTGTCCATGGTTGGAAGCATGTGAAGCACAACATTTTGCTTCAAATTTCCTCCTTGTTTTGTCCTTATTTCTTATTCTTTTCAAATGTATCATTTTGCAAAAAATTCCTATCAGGTGCATCCTTTTTCCAAGGCCTTCTTTCAAATTTGAAGTTAGGCTTGGGAGGAAATCTTATTCTAGGAAGCACATTTTGAAGATCTCTAGTCAAGCTCATTGCATCATTTAGGTTAGTAGGATTGTGGGATTTGACCAAACCTTTTAAGGGATCTACCAAAACTTCAGTGAACAGAAATACTAACCTTCCCATAGATACATCAGCCACCTTAGCTGATAATCTTTGGAATTCCAACATATACTCAATATGAGTCCTAGTTCTTTGAAAGACAATTATGGATATTTTTGCTCAAACCTTTCTAATACCCTGACAATAAATTATCCATATTTTTTAATCTGATCATGACCCAATTTTTTCAGGCTATGGAATCACCATTCATTGGCATCTCCATCCAAGTGCAAAATATTCATTTTTAAAGCATCTTCTTCCACCATTGGATTCCATTGAAAATACACATCCAATTTTTTCACCCAAGTGTTAGCAGAACTTTGAGGTGAACCATCAAAAGTAGGAAGTGGCACCTTACCTAAGGCACAATTCAATTATTTTTTTTGATGTAGAGACTTATTTTCCTCCTCCTTTTTAAGTTTGTTTTCCATGGTGAAGTACTGCTCAAATGTTATACTTCTCCTACACTCTTCATCCAATTTAGCCCATTCTTGTGTCATTGTATCAATTTCAAATTGAATGTTAGTCTCTTATTTGGGAATAAGGAATTTAGGGGTATTAGGCCTTGGTATTCTTTGAAATTCATGAGGTCTATTATGGGTTCCTATTCTTTAAAAGATATGCTCGCCCATTGTCTTCTTTTCTTCTGAGTGCAAACCATTGTTGTCTCTTATTACTCCTAATTTGATTCCAAATTGGCTAACCAGAAATTCAAATCCTTTCATAAGTTGTTGGTTTATTTTCTTGGTTATAACATAAAAGAGAGGTTGTATGAGTTTAATATATTCAAGCTTTTCATGATCAATGGGTCCCTTCCCCTCACTAGTCACAGTTTCAGTAAAATGTACCTCTTCTTCTACTACTTCTTCTTCAACAAAAACACCATCAACTTCAGGATATAAGGGTGGTGGTTTATTGATTTGAATCCTTGTTACTACCATCAGGTGCCAATATTATTCTCTGATACCATTTGTAATGTCCCTTTTTAATTTTTTTACCAAAATGCCCATTTTTCTAATTTTTTTCCAATGTTGGCTCTTGACTAGTTTTAGTGTCTTGGTATCCAAATCAGCCCAATTGCTTCCAAATATTTAGGGATTTATTATTTCCCTCCAATTATCTCTGCAAGTATTTACTAAATTCTGAACAAGATAGATGATTTTACTAGCAATTTTGGGTTCAAATCCCTCCGGGGTAAGTGATAGAAATGGCTTCCCAAATGTGTAGAAACCCACTATAATTATTAAGTTGAAGCAGGGGATGTGTAGAATAAATTATCATAGAATCATATGAATAACAAATGGAATTATCATGTATGTTATCACTTCTTTCAATAAGATGAGAAAACTAGTTTTGGACCCTTGGGAAAATGAGGTGTAGTTTGCCCCAAACACTATCAAATTCGACCCAATGGCAACAAATTCTTAGTTACTGAACATGAAACCAATAATATACTTTAATGAAAGTCCATTAATTCATAAATCATAATTTTTTCATACATACATTTAAATCCATCAATATTACAAGAGTTTACAACAAGGTAGTGGGGAAATGGAACTGTTTCTTCATTATTGAGCAATAATACATGAGATTTCTTGGCCTTTCTACCTGAGAGATTTATGAAATCAAATAACAAAGAATATACATCAGAATAAAAAATAATTAAGCAATATAATCACCCTCAAAGAGGTGAATAGCTGACCAAGTGCGCCTCACTCCATAAAGCTGAAATATGGTGAGAAAACTTGAGATGGAAGGAAGAACAATATGAACTTTATGTGTCCATGAGATTCTATAGCTTGCACCTATAAATTATGAATCCATTTAATCTCCTTGAAATACCTAGGTGGCCTCTCCAAACACCTACTAGGATGGGAATCTTTTACCCTCGAAATTGGCTAAGGCATGAACTAGTCTTCCACTAGCTCTCTCTCTTCTCAATAGAAAATTTCACAAATGATCAAAAGTTTCTTCTCATGGATGATACCTATATTTTATAAAAATTATTGGCCTTCTAGGGTTCCAAATCCATACATAAACCAAAGCCAAGTCTAATTGGTGTGGCTGCTCATGCTATGCCACGTGCCCCTCTCTTCACCTTCCCTCTTCTCTGAAATTCGAGTAGGAGCCTCTTGGCCTTATCCAAATCTCAAATTCCACACATAATATGATATATTCAGGACTGAAATGTCAGCATGTCAGTATATCAGCCTTCATATCTGACTTGTGTCATAACTGGCATAGAATATCCATCATTGGCATCATAGATGACATAAATGTAAGGGGAATCTAGCCAAGTGTCCACGAAACTCCTATTTGGATCTTCCTCTCCCATGTAAGTTACAATTCATCACAAATTCAACCTATGAAGTATGTGTACAAGTATATTAACCTCATAATCCATCCCAAAACATTAGGCTTCCCATCAGGGATAATTTTAGGGGCGAATTTTATCCCAGTGGGCTATTTTTCCATGTTTTTCTCCCAAAAAAGATTCACCATTTTACATTTTTTGAAGCCCTATTTCACCCAATTTTGATGGGGTAAAATGTTTTAACACTAAAAATCACCAAATTATTATATAAATGATATAAAATCTTTGGAAATTAAAATATTTCTTGAAAACTATCGCCAATCATTTTATAGTTGGTGTTTTAAGAATTGGTAATATTAGCCAACATTTCTACACTTTTAAATAAGTATGGTTCCATAAAATCATCCCTACTTCCCATAGATTTGAAATTAGAAGAGGGGGATTCCATTTAACATATGAATTCTATATTGAGTGGGCCCCATAGTCTCCATGTGTCTCCATTCTCCATAGCCATTTCATTTTTCACTTGAATTCATTTAATTAACTACATTAAATAAATATTTATTCCTTCTAATTTCTAAACACCATTTATTAGCTCCCTTATTAACTCCCCAATGCTTCCACCCAACCTATGGAACTAGTAGGATTGATGTAATTTTTCCTCTATGCAATAATTTGAATGGGGACATTACACAAAGCTCCTTGCTCAACAAAAAACATTAATTTCCCATGTGCTCAAGATCTCCTCGCTTAACACAAAAAATTACTTACCG
>LPNX010961051.1:125790-145099 GCA_001517045.1 Pseudotsuga menziesii | reverse complement strand
TATATATATATATATATATATATCATCAACAATTGGCTTATGCCCAATATATAAAAAAAACATCAGGTTCATATGCAATGGGGTCTTTCACCTGATATATCAAAATAAAATATCAAAAAAACATCATAATCAATAGGCTCATGCCTATAAGTGTTAGCTCCAAAATTCAAGATATTACATCCCTCCTTGCTTAGAACAACAACGTCCCTACTATTCTAGGGACTCAGAATGACATCATGAAACAAGGAGGGGTAAGCCTTTCTCATGGTGGCTTCATTCTCCCAAGTATCCTCATCAGCCTTAAAGAGATTCCATTGCACTTTTAACCGGACTATGGTGTGCTTCCGAAGCTACACCTCTCTCTTGTCTAGTATATGAATAGGGTCAGGGGAAAAATCCCCTTCAGGTTCCACCTGTAATAAGGACCAATCAACTACATGTTTAGTATCATAAACATATTTCTTTAACAAAGATGAATGGAAAACATTATGGACTCTTACATGCACAGGTAATGCTATCTCATATGCCACTGGCCCTTTCTTGGCTAGTATTTCAAAAGGTCCACAAAATATAGGTGCTAACTTAACACACCTACCCAAGATCAACGAGATTCGTTTGGATTTTACTTTCAAGTAAACATGATCACCTATTTTAAAGTATTTATCTTTTCTTTTCCGATCCATGTAAATTTTCTAGTGATCTTATGCTTCTTTAAGGTTCAGCTGGACCTTGGTAACCAACTATTCCAACTCCATCAATAAATCAAGCCCTAAAATGAGCTGATCCACCAGGATATCCCAAGTAACTAGTCTTCTACACTTCCATCCATAGAGTACCGAATGTCCCATCCTTCTAGAAAGTACAATCAATCCATGGACCATAGCTGTCCATATTTTTCTACCTTGTATTCTTTTTTTTTTTTTTAAACAACCTGTCCTCTTGGACCTTCTTGAGCATTTCCACATACAAGGGGTCAAATTTTTTGGCCGCTCTAATCCTCTCATGCAAATCTGCGTTGGTTTGACTCAAAGTTGCCTCATATATCATATGATTTTGTCGGCTCAAAGCATCGACAACCTTATTCTCCTTGCCCTTAATGTGATTTAGCTTGAAATGGTACTCACTAAGCAAATCCAACCACCTGGCTTACCTTGCATTCATATCCAAATGATTGAATAAATATTTTAGACGCATATTGTCTGTCTTCAGAAGGAACTTCCTTCCCATGAGGTAGTGCCTCCCCATCCTCAAAGCATGGATGATGGTCGCTAACTCAAGATCATGCGCAGGGTATTTTTTCTCATGTTATTTTAACTTCTGTGATTCATAACATATCACATGATCATTCTGCAGGAGGACTCCTCCCAGACCTTCCTTGCTTCCATCCATGCAAACAATAAAATACCCATCGAGATCCGCAATTTGTAACATTGATGCAGTCATCAAAAGATGTTTAAGCTTTTGAAAACTTTCTTCACACTTAGAACTCCATAATAATTTACTTCATTTCTTCTGCAAAGCGGTCATGGGGCAAGTGATTCTTCATAAGTTCTCAATGAACTTTCGATAATATCCGTCTAATACAAAAAAAGACCTAATGTCAGTGACAGTAGTAGGGGTAGGCCAATCCTTTATGGCTTTAATATTTTCCAAGTCCATAGCTATCCCTGTCTCGGAGATAATGTGACCTAAGTACTGTATTTGTGGTTTGTAAAAATCACATTTACTAAACTTAGCGTAAAGATGGTGTTCTCTCAACACTTGTAGTACTATGTGAAGGTGTTCTTCATGTTTTTGTTTGATCTTGGGATAAACCAATATGTCATCTATAAATACCAAGACAAACTTATCCAGGTACTTATTGAATATGTTGTTCATCATACACATAAAGTTCACAGGTGCATTGGTCAACCTGAACAACATCACTACAAACTCGTAGTGCCTATACCTTTTATGGAAAGCGATTTTGTGAATTCCCATGTCGCGAATCCATACCTTATGGTACCCAGATTGTAGGTCAATATTTGAAAAGATTCTGGCTCCTCCCACCTGATCAAACAAGTCATCGATCTTGGGGAGTGGATAACGGTTCTTGATAGTCATTTTGTTCAACTGACAATAATCGATGCACATCGACATCGTACCATATTTATTCTTTACAAACAGTATTGGTGCTCCCCAAGGATATACACTGGGTTGGATATACCCTTTCTCTATCAACTCTTGCAATTGCAGTTTGACTTCCACCAACTCAGGTGCACTCATGCGGTAAGGGGCTTTGGAAGATGGAACTGATCCTGGGGTTAGTTCGATGGAAAAGTCTAGGTTTCGTTTTAGAGGTAATCTTAGGATTTACTCGAGAAACACATCCTTGAATTTTTGAAAAACAGGGAAGTATTCTATTCATTGTTCTCTTTCAGACTCTATGTCTCGGATGTTTACTGCAAACATCTTGTAGCCTTTCCTGACATATTTATTTGCTTGTAGGGTAGATATTTTCCTTACGAAAACTTTCTTCTAACTACCTTGAACCTTTACTTGGTTCCCTTGGCTATCAGTACACAATATTGAATTGTGTAAGCAATCGAGCATGACATGGTGTTGTTCCAACCATTCCATGCTGATAAGTAACGTTGGATCTTCGGCAGTCTACTAATGTGGGTCGAAGATCCGACAGACCATTGTGTCGCATATTCGACCATTTTTCCTTTCGAAGTGCCAACCAAAATTGTATAAACCATCCTCCGACCCTTGCAGCATTGGCCTTCCTCTGACACTGTCGGAAAGCCAACGCGATCTGACGCTAAAAGAGTCCCCCTTCCGACGCAGTCCGACACTTTAACTATCGGTCGTCCGACGGGTGGAAGCATCGGACTCATGACACGGTCGTAAGATGGGTTTACTGGAGTGTCGAAAGAATGTCGAAAAAGCAACGCCTATTGATGGATTTAAAAAAGAAAATCCAAATATTTCACTTACAGCCACATGGTTTCAACCTAGAATTTGACCACTGTAGGAATCCTGGTAGCAAACTAGAGGATTCTATGTCAAGTATATATTTCATCCTTGCACATATAGTTATCACAAATACTTTGCTCTTAACTTTACTTTTCACAAATTAGAAAACCCAATATCCTCAAGAGAAGCACCCTCCTTTCTATTTATGGAATAAGGAAGAGAGTAATTACAAGCAAACCATGTACTAGGTCTACAAGTGGACCACTTAACAAGACAAAGTCCAATCTAACCAATCCATGAACACTTTAAGAGAATGTTCCTTAACTAGAGACATTACATGTGCTAAGGGTAAGTGATTACAACACAACTTCTGCCTACACACTTCTCCAAGTAACTCAGGTAGTGTGAACCACATGTACAAAGGTCACATAATCCCATGCCCGCATGTTCCAACTTACCCACTTAGAAATGGCTTATGTGACTTGGCTTTCGAGAGAGTCAGAGAAAGGTTGCTTGCAATCAAGTTTTCCTAGTTAAACACAATGCAGTGCTTCTCTGGGTGAGACTATTAGTTGGAAAGTGGAATGAAGTAGTCCCCATACACTATCTGTGTCCCTGACTAAAGTTCTAAAGGGTGGCTTTTTATAAAATGATTAAGATAAAATGGGTCTAAAGAATTGTGTTTATCCTTCATATGCATTGTGCTAATTGTATAAGTATCTGTATAAGTTTCTCCCTGTATAAGAAAGAGCTCTTATGCAAAGAGTGCTTTACATCCCCAATCTTAATAAGTGATGATGGAGGACACTGAACTTATAGAGTCTCTAAACAGAGGGGACCAAAGGAAACAACTAAGATAAAAAAATAACAGAAATAAAATTGCTGACCAAGAGGCATTCAATACTTTTAGAATAGTCTAGCTTTGCTCAAGGAAGGGATATAGAATAAGATTGAATCCTACAAATACATTACCACTTCATATAGGAAAGAGACAAAGAAACAACAGAGTATGTTACCTTAAATCATTATTAATAATGTATAGTAGATATTTAACTTCACTCTTGCAAATTTCAAACAACCAAGGTAAGCACAGATTGTTCTTGCTAAATGAATTAGCTAGATAATAGAGGGGTCAAAATTTATAATGATGGTCAAAAACCTATCCTTGGTTGCAAAACAATGCAGGAATTTTAAGAGGTAGAGAAAAACTTCTAAAGGATTCAAAAACACAGTATACATTGGGGCCATGAGATGTCGACTCTATGGATCAATACATTCATTGTAATACACTAAATAATAAACTCCTTTTCCAATTAAACATAGAATTGAGAAAAAATCCAGCAACAGTCAGCAACCATAAGATGCCAGTATATTAGATAAGAAAATTAACATACATCACTCATTTTCATTCCATGGTGGTTAGCTTGTTGTTCGACGAAAGGTCAATCAAAGAAATCTCCATTATACGTGACATAAATCCCAGGCTTCAATTCTTGCATGTGATTGAACCACCACCTAAGAAGCTCTGTCTGGAAAACATAGCAAACTTCCAGGGGATCAATACTTGTTTTAAGAATTATAGTCTTAGGGTAAACAGTAAATGGCAGATATACCTCATTTGGCACATTTTCTACTTTGAAATTTCCTTCAAATTCTGGCTTTGGAATGTGCTCCAAGTCTTCAATACCCCACCCCTACACACTCAGGAAACAAATGAAAAGGATTTGGAAAACTAAAGAAGAGAAACGATGTTCAAAGAATCAATGCAACATCAATCTGCAAACAATAAAAATCCCAAAACATAGATGAAAGAAATCCCAAAACAAAGGATAGACTGACCAACGGGCATAAAACAATGCCAAGTGTTTTTACCTCTCTATTTTTAATAAGATATCTTTGCCCATCCACCATGTGTGAAATCATCATTATGATGTCATATTCAGCATCAGGGAACTTCAAAGGAAGCTTGGTTTTCTCTATATCAAAAGCACACACATGAACTTCAGCTCATTAAAGAAGATATGCCCTATTTTCCAAGGTAACCTTTGAAGAGTCCACTTTAATAGTGTACCATTGTCCACATCTTACATCTGCAGGATTGCAAAATCCATAAACAAGTAAAGAATCAATGTTAGTTTTTCGGTATATAAAAACTCTTGCTGCAAAGGCCGTTGAATGTGGACTTATGATGTAGAGACAAGCCATTCTTTGTTCAAAATCATCTTGAAAACATTGAATGTGGACTTATGATGTAGAAACAAGCCATTATTTGTTCAAAAGCATCTTGAAAACATAAAATGAAGACATGAGTGTGTTGCGAAAATAAATGCATCCTGCTACAATTGACCAAGTATTCAAACAATCTATCTCCGAAGCTATCATGCCCAACCATTTATATAAACATGTTATATAACATCTATCATTTACTAATTCAATTCAAGTAACTGATTTCTTTAAAATCCTCAAGCAACATTAAATGACACTCAATTGCTTAATCTAATCAAGGAATTTAAAATATAATGATCTAACATAAATTATGTAAGCAAAAAATTATAATTAGTAAGAATATATCACCTAATAAAACATGGATAACCAAAAATACTATGTATATAAGGCCATCGATCTAATCAAAACTCCATTTCTTGCCTCTTAACTATGGAAATGTTTCTCAACACTATCTGTAACAAGTTCGAATGGAGGAGTCAAATAGCAATAGTGAAAATTACACAGTACAAATATATAAATAAATGTTTTTTAATATATTATTCCTTACCATTCATTGAGCTCCTCTCTGTTTCGAGAATAATTTAATATTCTCTACTAAATAGGACCAACCACGTGAAGGTGGAAGCTCTTATGGCCCCTCCCCCCCCTCACATCACTCTCAACTCCCCAAACCCAATGCCCATACTTGCAAATAACAATTTATTTCACTATTTCACAATGCAAATAACAATGCATCTACAATGCAAATTATTTCACTCAATAGTTAAAAAATACTTTCATTAAATCATTCTTTATAGAATTCATTAAACCATTCAATCATTCAACGGCTGAAAAAACCATTCATTAACTCATTCATTAAAACATTAATTTAGTCAATGGCGGAAAAAAAATATCAGTAAACAATTCAGTAAAGCATTCATTCATAAAACAGAGGAAAAAGCATTAATTTTTTTTATATAAATAAGAATTACTCAAAATTTATTTAGTCACTTCCTTTTTACTTTTCTTCTCTTTAAATATTTAGTTAGAGTCACATCTTCGGGTATTTGATCATCGGTATCCCTACTAGTCTGCTCGCAAGGTTGAACTTTAGGCGAGGGGTGATGAATTTCTGCAATAATGTCAAAATATTTCATTAATATATTTATATTTTGATAAATACAAGTAATTCATTAAAAAAACATTACGAATGTGTGTTTTTACCTGCCATGTGCACATAAACATGTTCAACATTATCTCGTACTGGCCCAACCTGTTCCGTGTTATGATCTGCAGCTACATGCTCTGTAGTTGAATTGTGTTGAATTAGAATTAATGTTCATCATATGCAATGTTCTATAAAAAATAGTAGCACATTAATAAATTCATTACCAGGATGAGAAGCATGATCTTCGTTTGGTTGGTCATGTACTTCATCCTCGACATGAACAGGATCGTTACTTTCCTGCACTAAAAGGAATAAATAATTTATGTTAGTTTATTTATAAGGAACAAATTGCATGAGCATTAATAAATTATCATTAAACTATACAGTTTTCACATACCTGGGCACTAGATGGATCAGCAGAAGATCATGCAGTATTCACAAACAAGTTTCTCCGATATTCAACAATGACGTCAAAGCCATGTTCGAAGCCAAGCTTCATGTAATCCGCACTGGGAAATTCTTTGAATCGGTTGGCCTTCATATTTGCATGATGTCATTAATTTTAAAGTCTTTTGTCAGAACAAAACAAAAATAATAATTTGTATGATATTTGGATGCGGATTCGGGTTTTACAATACTTACATATCGGGCCTCCAAGTTGGAGTAACCACCAGGCCCAAGCTTGTGTCAGCCAATTTTTTCAATTCTTGCCTTTGTGGCCTTAGATGTGTCCGATAGCCTAATTAAGTTTTTAAATACATTAGTCTATGTACCAAAATTGATATAAAAACTGGTAATAATAAGGCTTACCACTGCATTTTGGAATGAATTGCATACCTCCCTGTTCCACCTGGTGGTATCTTTCCTGATTTTCTCAGGCCCTTCTCTTTTCTGTCTTCCACTAGGGCTTTCCACTCCATAGATGGAATCATTGGAGGGTGCTCATACCTAGGGTTCTTTTCTAGGTGAACCCTATATTGATCTCGAAAAATATTTAGATGTTTTCCAGCCTCCTATAGTATCTTCGATGTATCAAAGGTATATTTTTTGAATAGACTAAGCAAGTGATTAGTCAGATCATCCTTTAAAGCTTTTGGTTGCTTGTTCCACATTGCACGGATGGGGGCTTGAAGATCTCCAAGGCCAAATCATTCATGTGTTTATAAAATATATCATTTCCTGCAAAACATTATTACCATCATTAGTCAACATTAGAAAATATTATAGGTATATTAGACACAAATTATAAAAAATAAATTGAAAAATCTATAATGACTTGGAATCCTCTCTATCTTTATTGGAAGCAGTTCTTCATTCACCAAAAATGTACACTTTATTGAACTAGTTCTAGTCACACGAGAAGATCTAGGAAATGCTTCCACATCTCGATCTAGCCCTGCATCCACCCCTTCTTCTACAGCATCTGTTGTGGGTGGGGCAACATCGGCTACACCCTCCGCTGCCCTTGGCGGTGTAGCAGAGCGTGTTGTTGATTGTTCAGTGGACAATATGGGAGCAGTATGTGGTGTATGTGGAGTGGTTTGTTCACTGGGACCAACATTGCCTTGACCACCACTGATAATCTCCATAGCATGCTGTAAATTAAACCCATTGTATTATAAGTTCAACATCATATAAAATCAAATATTATAAAGTTTTTATAAATGATTTTACATTTTTATTCGATAACTTACGTCCACTTGTTTACGTTGCTGTAACAACAATTGAATCCTTTGTTTGAGCCCTTCTGTTAGTTGAACTACCAATGTCAGACGAACCAGTTCCTCATTTTGTTTTTCCCTTGTCCTTTGTAGCACCCTCAATGGGTCTGCAGACTCTCTAATTTCACTATCTCTCATCAACCAAGAGACCTCATTCTGTAAAGAGTTATGAGACACCATTTCATAAACGGAATCCCCTGTCTGCAATTGAAATATATAAAAAATTGCTTAGTCTTTGAAAATATAGTGTGCACAAATAGTTATATTAGGGATTACATCTAGGATTACCTAATGCCTAGCCGAGGGAGTGGTCTTATCAATAGATGGGGATTTACCTCAATCAGCCACATGCAAAAAAAGTAGAGAACATTATCACAATGAATGCAATATGTATAAGCTAACAAATAAAGAACAAAAACAAAAATAAACACTATGCTACATGTTTGATATGTGTACATTTTTGAAGTATTTAGAATGTGGAATTACATTTAGGTTAAATGGTTTCCTCGAGACTCCAGTCGTGTGATCAACAACTGGGGAGTTTCCCTGGTCAATCTACAGAAAAGGTAGACAACATTACCATCATGAACGCAACCATAAAAACGAAAGAATACATAACAAAATAAACATAATTCATCAGGATAGACATGTTTACGATTTTAAAGTATTTGAAATGGAGAATTACATTCATGTTTCGTTGTTTCCCTGATGGTGTAGTCGGCTGATCAATAACCGGTAGGATTCCCTGATCAACACTCTACATGGAAAATAGATAATATTATATAAACGAACCTAGTATACTAATGAAAATACACAACAACGTATATGTATGTCCATCCTAAAATTTAATATTACATTGGAAATATTGATGTAGACTTGCTGCCTTGACTCGGGTCGACAAACATCTACGGAGATGGAGGTGCCCCTGAGAGAACCCTGCATCAAAAACATACTAAAAGTTACATAAGGAAACATGAAAAGTAGATAATTTCAATTATATGCTAACAAAAATTCCTATAGACATTAAAATAATTAATAAAAGGGTGGTTAAATTGTTTGTTGTACCACAACCATACTAACATTGTTTGTATCTACATGATTCAAATTGTAATTAATAAGCAGTTCTTCGCCAACAGCTATTAATTTAATTGCACATACAAAGACACGGTTTCCTTCACGCAACTCGAATATGCAGTTGGGTTGCTTTAATGTAGACCCTAGTTGTGTACTATTTATAAACCCCGCAATATTACCGGTTGTTTTTGGCCTTCCTTCCATGTACGTCATTGCTCCTTTATTTTGAGCTTTGTCTTTCAGTTGTATATAATTCACTGAAAACCCATATCTATGCTACTTCGTGTATATTGGACCAGGTGCATCCAATCACTGTAGTTGTAACAGGGTCCAACATACTCCATCAATTCTGTACATCTACCGTATACAACCTTTATGTCGTCCATGCAAAACAAGCCCAATCCATGCAATGAGGATGGTGCAATTCTATATATCCTCTCATTCACACAAAAAACAGTGTTTACTTTAGGAAGATCACTAGGCACCCATTGTTTCACTAGGTTTTGGTACCTTAAGGGCACATCGATGTCTCCCACTATCTCATCATCATAGGAACATGACCCCCCTCCTTGGAGAAAAAAATTCATGTGTTTGTCGAATTTTCTTCTGATCTTCTGAAATCTAGTTGATCTAGCCCGCGTAGACCTACTGGATGTCTCACTTTCCTCTAGCCTTCCCAAACTCCCTTCGTTGGAGGAAAATAGGTCTGACAAATACCTGTTTGGTTCTACCTGCATCGTGGCCAAAAAAAAGTTTGGCATAAGCATAGCAAAATACCAGCAAAAAAATGTGAAAAGACTTATAAGAAAAAAAACTTGGAAAGACTTGTAAGCCAATAACTTGTTAAAGAAAAATCTTGTCAAGAATGAGTTTGGTTAATAGGTGTGGGCATTTGGTATCCCTAAAAATTCTAATGTATGCCCCCCTTTTGGTTACATACAAGTCTCCATTCTAACTTATTGCTTGCATTGGCTTTTTCTAACATGAATTGGGTAGGATTCATAAGCTTCAAATGTATGCTTGAGGCCATTGTACTTTAGCCTTTCAACGTTGTCAAGCTTGAGACAATATGTTATGCATATGCATCACATATGACACTGCAATTTATGCCAATATATATCTATACAAAACATGGAGTTTCTCCTTTAATGGACTATCTCCTTCAAAGAAGATATCTCCTTTAAGTGGTTTTTAGTTTTCCCATGAATGATTTTGTGATGTTGTAGATGATTTTAGTTTTAGAGTGGATGTTTTAACGTCTTCGCTACTCTGAAGTTCATAAGCCGGCACTTCAGAGGCATATTTCCCAGTGGTGGTGAAGAGCGGACATTTCCAGATCTGGCTACTTGGCACGTTAAATACATTTACATCAGTATGTAATATTTGCTGATTTATTCCTTTTAGGTTGTCTTGATGATGCTTGTTTTCCCATATTAATTTTCAACCCTAAGGCAACGCTAACTTGTTTTACCATACTAATTTTCAACCCTAAGGAAACCCTAAGGAATACAATTGATCAGCTTCACAAGAATACTGGACAAAAATTCAAAGGTAACACCTCTAATCTAGGAATTTTGACTACATCCACATCACTAACCTTCAACAGACTGAGAATTCAAGTCTAATACTGAAGTAGCTAATCCAAAGAAGCAATAAATAAGAGAGATCAATAACATGAGGGGATCATCCACCTCAATCATCCAAAGGATGTTAATATAAACAGTACATAAAAGAATCAAGTGCTAAGGGCTAGAAAAGATGGAAAGTGCCCTGAACAATACATTCACCATCAATGAATTCAGTAAACTGAAAAATGGCCTGAGGCCAAGGTTAATGCTTCTTTGGATAAGCTATCATCCTTAGTATTGTGTTCTCTGAATATGTGAATTGCTTTTAGCTTGATGAAGTAAGGTTCCATATCAGGAATACGTTGACACCAACCATCAAGTGCAAGTAAAGTTAGTTATGATCTTCTATTGAACCAATTAATGATGGCTGTGGAGTCACCATGAATGTGCAGAGCGGGAAGGACCATGGATTTAGCACAATAAAAAAGAGTCCATAAAGCAAGTAGTTCAAATTTGGTGTTTGTACTCAAAACAACTAAGGTCGAGTTTAATGGCCGTGTTGCGAACACACTTAGCAGCTCTTCATCTGGCGGAGAAATCGGAACCCTACTCTCGGTTCTAGCTGTCAAATTTTCCAGTGCGTTCTACACTGTGCCCGGGGACTGTATATCGGTAATTTATGGTGAGGAGAAGATGTTGAGCTCTTGCTACCATGGGTCAACAGAGTTGTCTACCATGTCTACCAGACCTACTCCCAAATTCACAAAAACCTCCAAATTGAACTGAACTGTCCAAAGCGAAAACGAGTCGTGACAATGTCCAAATACACTTGTCATTTTTTATTATATATTATATGTATTTTATTATTATTTTATATTATATGTATTTTATTTTTATTATATGTTATTTTATATTATATAAATTGCCATAATAGTATTAGGATATTTTTATTAAGCATTAGTTTCGAACTAATGCAATGATTAGTTTTGAACTAATCATTGCTACTACTGTTACTCACTAGCCGTTTTAAACTAATTTATGTTGTTGTTGCTACTTGCTGAAAATGTTGTTATTACTTGCTAAAACTAGTGTTGTTACTTGTTGATATTGTTGTTGTTACTTGTTGAAACTGTTGTTGTTACTCACCAAGAGTCTTGAAATTGTTTATTTTATTGTTGTTACATGTCTGTAATTGTTATTGCTACGAGCGCTAGTAGTTTCTTGACTAACACATTTCATAATTAGAGTTAAAGTTATTATTCATGTAAAGTTTTTTTTAATAGATATGTATTATGCAATTAGTATTTGGATCTAAGTAAATTATGGATCTCATTAGAGGGTCATACTTCCGCTACTTCCACTAAGTTTGAGTTGATAAATTATGATGATTTTCTAAAGAAGAACACAAGGGATCAAATTTAACTCATGGGATACCCAAAGCTTGGATGTCAGAGAAATATGAGAAACTTTTATTTGCCATAAGGAATTATTTTACATGTGAAGGAATATTTGACATAGTGTATCAATTTCACTTCAAATTGTTGTTACATTTCATTGGAAAAACATTTTTAGACATCCCTTTTGATTTGTACAGAAGTCTAGGAAAGATGGCACATGGGTGCAGCTGAAACCTAAGAAGGTAGAACACTTGTTTATTTCATTTTGGATTAATCAAATTGGTCATGCTTGAAGAGATTAGGAAAATGAGCAAGGATTATAACATGTTTCTTTTCCTTGTTGGTTATGATCTTGAGGTGCTAGGTATTCCTTTAGCAAGGAGATGTACTCCAATCTCAAAATAAAAAACAACTACTCAAGCAAAGAACATGATGGAGAAAAAGACCCGAGTGAGGAGTAGAGAAAGGGTAAGATTCATATGGAGAAAAAACCTAGGGTTGTTATAGATATAGAGGAGAGACCTGAATTTTAAAAGAGTAAAAATAAAATGAAAGGAATAAAGTTGGACTTTTTTGAAGAAAGGGTGGAGGTTAAGAGACCTAGGACTAGATTAGCAACGAAATGGAAAAAATATGTGGAAGAAGATACATCAGAGACTGCACTTGAGAAATCTATCCAAATAAAGAAGAAAAAACTCTCCAAAGTACAACCACATTAAAATACATAGAGTGATGATCCAGAGGTGAAGAATGTAAATATACCGTTAAAAGAAGCCTAGTTGATGATTGCTCAGTTGCAAGAAGAAGACATAAAACATAGGTTTGAAGTAGATGGAAGCCTAGACCTATATGAAAAAGCTTTGATGGATGTTGGAGGGATGCTAAGGAGAATATTCCCATTACATAAACAAGTTCAAAATTTATATAAGCATAACATATCCCTTAAAGCAGAAAACGAAAATATGAAGAAAGAGTTGCAAGTGTTGAAAGATGAGGTCAGTGCAGGTAATCTAAAACTTCTTACTGAGGAAAGAGATAAATTGGATGAAATTAGACCATAACATGCTTAAATTTTAGTATTAGAGCCTTGGAAAAGGTTTGAAAGCGTCCAGACAAGTTTTTGCACAAAAAATGCAGTTTTCATAACTGTTGCAGTGCCAACAGTGTAAAAACAACAAAAATTCTACAAAAGTTCTGAAGGTGAAAATTTTGTAGCACCTACAGTGTAAAACAAGGGAAAATGTTACAAAAATTTTGGAAACGCAGTTTTGCAACACTAAAGGCCAGAATTGAATAGGGGACATTGCAGACGTTTCCAATTTTTCTCTAGCTCAGCTAATAGGTCAAAGATTGAATTTTATATGGATATATTTTTACCAAATCACTATGAGAATCGTGTTTGTAAATATTTTTCTTTCGAATTAACTAAGGGGTTTAATTTAGGGTTGAGTTCTAAAAGTTAGGGAAATAGTTAATGTATGTTATTTTGTAACTATTCCTAACACACACAACCTTTAAAGGAAACATCTCGATGGAATAATGATAAGTCTTATAAACAAATTAAAATTAAATGTAAATAATCTTCCCAACTATTAAAGACACCATCCACATATTTCTTTTGATATATTTAATACAAACAATTTATTACTATGAATACAGTAATAAAAATCTCCTAACCAAATACTATACTTTTACTTTTATAATAAATTGCTATTCGATTCATTATTGCCTCAAGAACTGCTCTTTATTGGCACCGCCAGAACGGGTACCTTGTGGTGGGGCGGGTGATTGGCACCCCCTTATTACTTTATTTATTACTTTCCTTTCCTGCCTTATGACTTGCCTGAGCTGAAAACATGAAAGTCAACCCCTACCCTTTATTTCTATTTCCTTCTAAAAGATTAAGGGCTTCTATTCCCTGTAGTATCTGACCTTACCGGTTGAATATGAGGATGAACTGGTTTGGTGAATTAATACCTCCTTGTGAAGTAAGACCTCCTCATTATGGAAGTATTTATTCTCTTATTATTCCCATAATATAGTCTAACCTTCCTTACCTTAAGAGGGGTTTTACTAGCTGTAGTCAGGGGGCCCAATTTCCTAGTTCTATTTTAATCGTTCGATAGGTCTGAATAATCAGTCTCTTCGAAGTACTTCTTTAATCAAGCCCGTCTGTGCAAAACTAGAGAAATTGCGTAATTACATCTATAGATGCGCTACAAAAGGAATGATCACTATAATAGTGAATCATAGATACGAGAGGGGGTGAGGCGTGAAGTCCTATTCTAAGTTCATGACCTGAACATCGAGTTTCTAATTTGTTAGGTAAGAAGGTTTGTAAATTGAATCCCTGAATAACCCACTAAATGAGGAAGGGTCTGTCTGCATTCAAGCTTGTCCCACAAAGGAGCAAACATCACAGCGTGCAAAAAAAACCCTTATCACAGGATGCCCAAAAACCATTGTCATAGCATGCCCAAAAAAAGGAGGTCATGATGCTTACCCATTGAGCCATGATCTCCAATTCCAAAACTGAAACTCCAAAACGTGAACCGTGTGCTCCAAATTTGTACCGTCAGCTCCAATTCTCAAGCGTGAGCTCCAATTATCAACGGTGAGCTCCAATTCTCAACCCTGACCTCCAATTGTCAACCATAAGCTCCAATTGTCAACCCTGTGCTCGAGCAGACCTACTCCCAAATTCACAAAAACCTTTGAATTGAACTGAACTGTCCAAAACGAGTCACGGCAATGTCCAAATACACTTGTCATTTGCTATTATATATTATTATAAATTATTTGTTTTTTATTTTTATTATATATTATTTTATATTATATTTATTTTATTTGTATTATATGTTATTTTATATTATATAAATTGCCATAATAGTATTAGGATATTTTTATTATATCCTAACTTGAATAAAGAACCTTCAATTTAATGAGGGAAGAACCATCTACATAGTGACACATCCCTAAAAGTATATCTTTGAAGGATGATTGAAAAGTTGAGCATGTGAGCATGGTGATGATGATGATGATGATGATGATGTTGATGATGATGATGATGATTATGATGTTCATGTTGATGATGACAATGATGACGATGTTGTTGATGATGATGATGATGATGATGTTTTTGATGTTTTTGATGATGATGATGACGACGATGAAAATGATGATGATGATGATCCTGATGATGATGATAATGATTGTGATGACGATGATGATGATGATGATGATTATCATCATCATGAGGATGACGATAAAAATGATGACGATGATGATGATGATGATGATGACGACGACGATGATGGTGATGATGATGATGATGATGATGAATATTATGATGTTGATGTCGATGATGATGTTGATGGTGATGATTATGATGCTGATGAAGACGATGACAATGATGATGATGATGATGAGGATGATTATGATGCTAATGAATACAATGATTATTATTATGATGATGATCATGATTATGATGATGATGATGATTATCATCATCACGAGGATGACGATGATGATGAAGATGATCGTGACAACGATGATGATGATGATGATGATGACGAAAATGATTATGATGCTGATGAAGATGATGACAATGATGATGATGATGATAATGATGATGACAATGATGATGTCGATGATGATAATGATGATGATGATGATGATGATGACGACGACGATGATTATGATGCTGATGAAGACGATGATTATGACTATGACGATGATCATGATTATGATGATGATGATGATCTCAATGATGATAATGATTATCATCATCATGAGGATGACGATGATGATGATGTTGATGATGAGTATCATCATCATGAGGAAGACGGTGATGATGATGAAGATGATGCGCCATATGTATCATCTTATATGTCAACATTGTAAGGATTGGCCATATCATCATCATCATCATCATCATCATCAGTTATTCTCATCGCGTCATCGTTGGAATAATCTTCATCGACATTGTCTGCTACATCATCTAGTTCAACTATTCCTTGGACATATTCTGTTGGATCATCATCGTCAACTAACTCAAGTTGAGCATGCTCTTCGTCATCATATTCTTCTTCCAAAGAACCCTCTTCATTACCATCATCTAGGTTATACTTTACCGGCCTTCCCCTTGGATCGTGTTTCACAAAAAATGACCAACCCACTTTACATGGAAACTCTGAGTAAAATACTTGTTCGCATTGGCTTGGAAGAACATAGGGCTCTATTCCTAGCTCAAACAACCTTGTGATTACCATGGAAAATCCATTATCATGTTCAATAATAGTTCTATTGGGATCACATTGATTCAATCATAACCTGTAGCATTTGACAATGAATAGAACTACCTTAAAGGTTTTAAAGTCACAATGTATAATATCTTCCAAATACACATAGTATCGATTTTCTGAGACTTCTAGATGTCTGTTAGTTCTAGATGAAACATTGGTAACCTCAAAGACAGCCGAAACCCTAGAATCTGATGTTTTCTTTGTTTCATCCAGTTTTTTGATCCAATATCTACCTCCATTGTAGACCATAGCCTTATGGTGTTTTACCTGCAATAAGCAATACACAAAAAAATTACACAACAAGTCAATCCTTATGCAACAATACATGGAAAAAAAGAACATGTATGTCAATAAGTAATTTGCAAAATAAAATATTTAGAGGGATATTTGATTAATTATATACTTTCCATTTTATCTTTTAAACCATATGCCAAATCGATTTCCCTTTCTGTTATATTGTTATCTCTATTGCATTGTGCTTCTTTTACCAATGAGGCCACACCTTCCCATGATATTCCATGACCCAATTGTGCGCATCGTTGAATCCATACCTTCATCCAGTCAAGATTATTTGTGATGTATAAATGAATTGCATCCCATTCTCGACCAACTGTTTAATGACAATAACCATTAAAATCAAAGAAAGGTGTAAATCTCCTGAACAAAGGCGTATATGCTCTTAATTGAAGCAATTATGACTAGAAAATACAATTAGAATATGAAGGATATAATAAAAATCCACTAGCTAATAATTACCTTTCAGATTCCTCAATATACCTTTCCCCTTCAGTTGCTCCCCTTCAAATTTGTTATTGGAGTCCGGATCACAAATGCGACATAAATTGAGCTTTGACGCTAAAATAGGAAGATATTCAATAACATACAACATGTTTTGGTATACCTTATATCCTTCCATCATATAACCCTCCGGATGTGCTAGTTGTCTCACCAAACCCTTCATAAATTTCAAGTGCCTCTCAACCATCCACATGGACCTTGAGTGCACAGGTCCACACAATTCAATCTCCTCAACTTGGTGTATGAGGTAGTGTTCCTGTTCATTGAAAAATGTCGATGGTAGATGCTTCTACATTTCACACATGAGACGAGGAATTTCTCTCCTCCAATAATTTATATCTTCTTTATGGATTTCTTTAGATGTCAACCATCTACAAGTGATGCAAACCAATAATGATATTTAACAAAAATAAACATTAAATTACAATATATGCTGAAATAGTGCACAAAAAAAACAAATATAAATTATTATACGGAGAATTAAAGAGACACTAAGCACATGCAAGTAATCGCTAGTTACCTCATGTATTTACCAAGATTATATATAACTTGTTTGACATTGTTGTCGAAGTTGTATGGGAGAGATAGAGGTATAATATACTGTATCAATATACAAACCACGCCATTTATTAAAAAAAGAGTATACAAACAAGAAAAAATTATATGGACATAACAATAATAATTATCTTGATGAAGACATGCCAATCATGTGTTTTGACCCCCACAAAATCACCTTTTTTAGTTATGATATTCTTCAAGTTTGCACAAAAACTGGTGGGAAATTTAATTTTCCACATTACTTCTTTGACAACATTGATTTGTTGCTCTGTAAACATCCATGGAATTGATTTTATATTAACTTGTTCTCCGTTGGTATGAAATTGGATGACGTCTTTCATTGCATGGTTGCTTTCTTGAATGTCTTTCCACACTTTCACAACTTTATCTTTCTCCCTCCTTAGCTCTAGTAGTCACCATAAGGTTTCAGTAACATTCTTTCCAGTATGCATTGTATCAAACAAATGAGCAATTTGTAGGTGCTCATAGTAGGGAAACCTGCTAAATTGAATAGGATAACTTTTCATTCCTCGTGGAAGACCATTAATGCCTTCATGATTACGATGGAAATCATGAATATTAGTTTATAATTAATAAATTACATCATAAATCAAATATGGCCACTACAACAAACAACTCACAATAAAAATTAAAATACATAAAAATTCATATACGATGATCCATACGTACCATGATGACTATTTCTATTGTAATGCATCTTCCAAAGGTGAGGTGTCATTCTCTGTGGTTTTAATGTAGTCTCCTAATTCCCATTGAAAATATTTCTTTCAGTTTTTCTATACCTGCGATTCTTAGAGAGGAAATGCCTATACTCATCAAACACCTCCTTTCTTAAGCTTTTTGAACGACGAGATCTNGGATTTCATCTGTGCAAATGGATTAACACCATCTGCTGCCAAAGAAATCCTAAGATTACGTGGTTCTTCTTTAAAGTGAGGCCACTTTTTCTCAATATCTTTAAAAGCAGTACCATCTGCAGGCATTAAGATAACATCATCTTGAATTATGTTCCTGGCATGGTAATCCATAAATTGCGCTGTGTTTTTGCACTTGAACAGTCGTTGCAAACGTGGAATGATGGGAATATAACAAAGAACCTTTTGAGGCACCTTTTTTGTTACTTTATCTGTATGATATCTACTTACATGACATTCTAGACATTCTGTTGCAAATTCATGCTGATTATAATATATAACATGGTCATCGGGGCATGCATGAATTGCTTCATAATGCATTCCAATCTATTTCATGTTGGAAGATAAATCTTGATATGTGCGAGGTAAAATATTTGATGGTGGTAACAAAAATTCAGCTGTCAAGCTACAAAAAAAAAAATTTNTATCATTAAATGCAATTAAAGTGGAACTTAAAATTACAAACCACAAAATGAAGTTAACCCAGGGGCATCGTGTATTGTCCATGCAACCATTGCATGGAATTGAAATTTCCTTTGTCATATTGGTCTAGATACGTCATACATAGTTATGCCATTCCATAAATTCAATAGCTCATCTATAAGAGGTTCGATGTATACACT
>LPNX010961051.1:106419-125664 GCA_001517045.1 Pseudotsuga menziesii | reverse complement strand
ATAACCTTCAAGTTCATTATCAACAATATAGTATAGAGAAGATTTGTTTTGGAGCCTTCATAAAGGGGTTCATATGCCTTATTGAGAAGAGGTATATCGTAAACATCATCAAATTCATCATCATTTTCATTATCAACATCATCGTCATCCAATCTAACATTAAATGAATCATGGATCAATGTATTTGTACCATCATCTTCAATTACATCATCGGCATGATCATCTTGTTCAATATGATCATTCACTTGTTCTCCATTAAACATACACGCTCCATGATCTTGATCCCAAACTTGTTCTGAAAGCACTTCCTCTGGACGACATGCTATAGGGTGTATTTCCTTTAATATAAATACATGGAAACATTAATGTATTTACATTAATATATGAAAAAAAAACAATACATACAATTACCAAAAAAACCGAATATAATAATGTTTATAATGCTAAACCTACAAATGGACGATATTCGTTCCCCCCCTCAGCGTGTCCATGTTCCCTGCAATGTTTTGTGGTTGTTGAGATTAATATTATTCTCCTCTTAAATACCCTGCATTGAGTACATGGACAAGCAATTGTGGCTGTTGAGATTAATATTCTTCGTTTCGCTGCATCCCATAGTCTAGCAAGCAATTGTCGATTGTCTTCGTTTGGATCCAAAATATTTAATCTATTTGAAATTTTGTCATAAAATTTGTTAATGAATATAACTGGTTGTCTTAAAAAATCATGTTCCACGCATTAACCATGCATCAAGGTTTTGTCAAACAGAGAGAAGTCGAAGAGTAAAAAATTCCTGACAAACTGTCTATCGATGAAAAAAAAATTCCACAACCGCCCGTTGAAGACTAAAACTATTCCTGAAAACGTCCGTCGAGGAACAAATAATTTTCGCAATTGTCTGTCACTTCTACAAAAAACACGTTGAAATGTTTAAAACAATTTATATTTATAATGGACATGCGTCGGATATTCGACGCCTTGAACATAGTTACCGTTGAAAGTATGGGACCATAAAATTTAAAATCATGTAAACCTTAATTTTGTTTTTATAAAAACATCTATACTGACCATCGGATATCCGACGCTTATGGGTTGGAATTCCGACGCCTTCCCAACACGGAAGTGTCGGATAACTGCCACTACAAGAGTCTGAATTCTGACGCCAAAGTATCAGATAATTGACAACACTATAAATATTTTGTTGTCAGCATTCTGTTGATTGATTGCTATCCGACACATCTATGTGAAATGTCAAATGACGTCGGATTCTGTTTTCAGATTTCGGGTTCAAATCCTGTAGTTTGTCAATTAAATTATGTTTGTTAATTAAACATTACAAAGACTATGATTTTAAAAGAAACATTACACAGTCAAATGTATCTCCCTTGATTGACTGTTTAACAAAGCCTCTATGATATTCCATGCCAATGTAACCTCTACTAAAACTCCCTGCCAAAGTTAAATGAGCTTTCATATTCTATGGTGAATGATATATTTTTTTAAATATATATTTGTTAATTGAACATTACAAAGACTATGACTTAAAAAAAAAGCATTACACAGTCAAATGTAACTCCCTTGATTTACTGTTTAACAAATCCTCTATGAGATCCCATGCCAATGTAACCTCTACTAAAACTCCCTACCGAAGTTAAATGAGCTGCCAGATTCTCTGCTGACAACGATAAAGACCATGTCATTGTGCCCACTTTCTTTTATTTCCTCTTCCTAATTTCCCATAGCTGAAATTAGATTCTTGCTACTGTAAGAAAGCCATTGATTTCTTATACTTTTCTTCTCTCTCCTCCTCTGCCAAATCCATTTCTCTTTCCTTCACTTCCTACAAAAAGTAGTTATCATTGCACAGTTCACGAGCAGTATCCTTTGCCTCCTGCTTGATATGGCACTCCATCTTCTTTCTTTGTCAGCATCATAATTTTTTCCATGCACAAAGCTGCCACAAAATTCAAAAATAAGTGCTTAGTGTTAGAGACCATGCAACAAAAATAGTGAATTACAATAAGTTTAAAAAGTAAATACAAAAATATTGACTATTTCTAACAGAGGCAGGTCATCTATTCCATCTTGCAAAAGACATGCTTCTCGAGACAAACAAAATTGAGAATGTAACAATTATATAAGCATACAAGCACCAGAGAAATCGCCCTCCAAATCCAGAAAAAAAGATGGAGAAAAACCCTCAACAGCATCACACAAGCTTACGATAGAGGCGTGGGAAACCCTTTTCAATAAAATATACACCATCATATTGTATATCTATATAGTAAATAAAAAAACCCTTTTTACCCTTAATATACCACCAATATATTGGTTGAGAATTTTTTATTTTTAACCCTCCAATATGAACAAATGTGATATCATATTGGTCCTTGGGTGATGCCCTCATGCAAGTCACATGGTCCAAAGCTCAAGGTTAGCTTCAACAAGGAGAGGGCATATGGATTTATGGCACAAGTAGGCCAACTCTAACCCAAAGGGATCTTCTCAAGTTAGAGAGAGGTAATGTTTAAGCTTCATCATGGAGACTATACTTAAATTAGTGGAGTGGTGGCTTAGTGAAAATATTCCCTTTCTAAAATTAGCACCATGAGGAGGAGTTACCAAAAACTAAGAAGTGGAGCCATGAAGAGCACATGGAGGCACACTAATGCATAAGGGGGGTTACAAAACATCAATGAGGGTGAAATAGGTGAGAGAAGGAATCCAATAGGGTCATAAATATTATGGAAGCACAAAAATATGATCATCAATGCATAGTGTAAGAGTGGAAGCTAGAAAATAGATTACAAACCCCAAAGACTAGGAAAAGGGCTCGTAAATGAACAAAAACACATAAATGTGAGGGAATATCTTACCAAGGGGTGTACCCTAGGAAAGAGGGGCCTACTAAGGTGTGCAAAAGATGCAATATTAACAGCGTAGTCCATAAATATCAAGAATGGGGTCTGTTGTAGAAGGTTTGGGTGACCAACATTATTAATGTCACCAAGGTGCAAATATGAACTAGGATGGGAAAACTTAAGCTAAATACAAGTTATAAGGTGGTATGGATGTCCCCATTCCCCCTAAATTTTTGGAATCCATGGTCCCCCATACTCTTTTAGTTTCCTTTGTTGAGCCAGTTGTTTATTTAATCAATAGTAACAACATTCAAAGATAGCAAAGGTGCTAGTAATAACATTAAAATTAATAATAGTGCCAAAGTCCAAAGTCATATTATCAAACAATAATCATAAGTACTTAATCACATTAATCATAAAAGTTATCATAAGTCCACAGTCGTATAAAATATCATAAGTCCATAATGCAATAGAACATAAGTAACATGAAGGATCATAAGTCTGGGGCTTAACAAATGGAGTATTACAAGCACATTTAAAAGAAAATATTCTTATTTTAAGCATGCCAATCCCAAGGATTCATTGCTTATTTCTTCCATAGGTTAAGCCCTCGGGATAATACTGATCAGATATCTCAAGAGATGGCACAAGGGGAAGGACGTCAACCAAGGCCAATATTGGCATACGAGCACGAAACAACTAAGAAGGAATCAACGATTATAGTTACCATAATAATATTTCTTAGTTCTTAAACAAAATGGAAATATCGTAATAATATTCGTATGCATAGGGATATTATAGTTAATGCATTTAGGTAATAGCCTTCTTGTTTCTATGGTAGAGAAGCATTGTATAAGTCAATTCTTATTAGGTTCAAGTCACTCTTCATAAATACTTTAGTTGATAGTCAATAATTATTACTTTTCATAATTTTGATAGGCTACTTGGTACCCATATAGGTTATCCTTTTGTAAAATATCTATTACAATTATTTTAAAGTTAATGGAAGTCATAATGTCTATAGGTTTACAATTTGGACTAATTATGTGAAGTCAATATGCTTTACCTACATGATCTAGAGTTTAAAATAGCATGTTCATGCATCCATACTGTAATTTAATACATACACATATTTTCTTTTTAATCATAAAATTCAATATACTAAACATTTGATTATAAAGATTTTAAAAAACTATATTTCTTAAACATAAAAAAACTATATTCCTTAACACTTTGATAAAACAATATACCTATGATAAATCAATATACCTATGTTCACATAATTTTTTGCTTGACTTATTACTCGAATTTTCATTGAAAACATACAAATTTAAACCATTTGTAATGACATCTAATTAAGTATTAAAGCGTTGAGTCTCTATGCACCACTACACTAGTACAAAACATAAATTGTGTATATAATGTCTGGTAGTTGTTGGCTTGCAAGATGTAGACCAACTTACCTAGCATGAGCTATGGTGGCTTATCAAGTTGTTTAAGAGGATAGATGTTAATATTTTAGTTTGCTATACATAGCAACAAATTTCAATCTCAGATTATGTGGAGAATATTTCTAGTAAAAGAGAGGTTTTAGTTTGTTACAGAGTTTTCAGTTTGTTAATCTATTTTTGAGATAGTTAACTGGAACTTTTAGTCACTCTTTAAATTCTTATGCTTGTTGAAAGTTTTTTTTTGTTTCATTGATAATTTTTAGTCAATATTTAAATTCTTAAGCTTGTCAAAAAAAATTTGTTTCATTAATTCTTTAAAATTATTTTTAAGTCCAAAGCAGCTTCAAGAATGACCGATGTCCTAGGCCACAAGTTGAGTGGTTGTGCTGGTTAATTATTATCTTAGATAGAGCTTTATATCTTAGAATTTTGAGGTGGGACAACAAGTGTACTATCCATATTGATTGTATTCTAGTTGTTCAAAATTGTTAATAAACAATTAAAAAAATGGAAAACAATTCATGTGATAGTTAATGGAATAGTAATGTGCAACCAGTGTTACAGTGGAACTCCGTCCACTCGGATTTGATAACATGTAACTAAAGCATGTTGTATAGACAACTAGTGATTACATAACTTAATAAAAAAAATATTAATAACTTAAAAAAAATAAATTTAGTAACATTGCATGATCATAATCCCTTCATAATGGAAGAGCAGTTAATGGAAGTCATAATGTCCATAGGTTTACAGTTATTTTAATGTTAATGGAATTCATAATGTCCACATGTTTACAATTTGGAATAATTATGTGAATTCAATATGCTTTATCTACATGATCTAGAGTTCAAAATAGCATGTTCATGCACCCATATTGTAGTTTAATACATACACATATTTTATTTTTAATCATGAAATTCAATATACTAAACATTTGATGATAAATATTTAAAAAAACTATATTCCTTAAACATAAAAAAAACTATATTCCTTAAACATAAAAAAAAAAACTATATTCCTTGACACTTTGATAAATCAATATACCTATGTTCACTTCTGCTCGACTTATTACTCAATTTTTCTTTGAAAACAAAGAAATTTAAGCCATTTGTAATGACATATAATTAAGTACTGAAGTGTTGAGTCTCTATGCACCACTACAGTAGTACAAAACACCATCAATATATATACTTTAAAGGTTTGATTTCAAAAATAACCATTGTGGGATACGTGACATTTCACATTGTGTATATAATGGCTGGTAGTTGTTGGCTTGCCGGATGCACACCAGCTTACGTAGCACAAGGTATGGTCAATTATCAAGTTGTTTAACAAGATAGATGTTAATATTTTAGTTTGCAATACAGAGAAACAAATTTCAATCTCAAATTATGTGGAGGATATTTCTGGGAAAAGAGAGGTTTTAGATTGTTAGAGAGTTTTCAGTTTGTAGTCTCTTTTCGAGATACTTAAGTGGAAATTTTAGTCAATCTTTAAATTCTTATGCTTGCTCAAAGTTTTTTTTTTCCATTTATAACTTTTAGTCAATCTTTAAATTCTTAGCTTGTCAAAAGTTTTTTGTTTCATTAATTATGCTTTAAATTTATTTTTTAGTCCAAAGTAGCTTCAAGAATGACCGATGTCCTAGACCACAAGTTGAGTGGTTTTGCTAGTTAATTACCATCTTAGATAGAGGTTTATATCTTAGAATTTTGATGTTGGACAATAACTGTACTATCCAGATTCATTGTATGCTACTTGTTCAAAATTCTTAATAAACAATTATAAAAAATGGAAAACAGCTCATGTGATAATTAATGACATAGTAATGTGCAGCCAGTGTTGCAGTGGAACTCCATCCACTTGGAGTTGATAACATGAAACTAAATCATGCTGTATAGAGAACCAATGATTAGATAACTTAAAATAAATATTAATAACTTAATAAAAATAAATAAATTTAGTAACACTGCAGGATCATAATCCGGTCATAGCAGTTAAGTCATATCTACACTGGAAAATACAATTCAAATGAAAAAAATGGGTGTCGGGCAAATTTTTTTCCCTCTCACCCTTTCTAAACGTTTCGTAACAAACTGTGCACACCACTTCATTGTCATTTCCATTGTCTTCTCTAAGAATTATAACCTCTGGCAAGCTATCTAGTACTTCAGGAGGACTGCTACTTACTTGCTCTCCAATATTATTTTCACCGACAACGATATGTTCAGCTATGAAATTGAAGTGATAAGTATAATTGTTGACATGTTGCATGATTTGTCCCCAACTAAATCTAGAATTCTAGATAATTTGGATGGATTGGTCGAATCCATTGTCGAGTTGGCGATGATCCAATATGAATCAAATTACAAGCATATGGGAGTTCAACTGTTCCAGTAAGGTCATATTCGATGGGGTAGGGAAAATTATTTGAAAGTCTCCATGGAAACTAACTCATTGCTCCATCTCCATGGAAAGTAAGTTATTAAAGCTCATATCTCATTAAATCACAAATTCTTTCATAATTTTACCCGATACAGCTTGCCTTCAATCATGTACAAGTTTGCTTTACGGTTTTATCAATCATTCTCAGTCACATAAATTTCTGCTAAATTTTGTTCTAAAAAATTAAAAAAGAAAAGAAACTCTAAACGTAGGCTAAGTTTGCGAAAAAATTGGATGATTTACTTAGAAAAGAGTGGTTTGCTCAAAATTAAGCTTATACTTCTAACGCGCCCTAATTCTTTCCCAGTGTCCCTGCATGTGTCGTATACTCTTAACTTTTACTTATGATATATAGGAATGTCATTAGAATGTACATTATTTTTTGGAGTTAACTCCTTGTTTATTTCGATCTTTTGCAGTTTTCATAATTCTTTTTATTTGAGGATTGGGTTATATCGTTGTTGTTTGGGTTTTACTTATGGGATTTCGTTTTTCCTTCGGGCCTGTGTATACAAGGTTTGGGTTTGTTAAAGAATGTGGATATTGTTAGCAGCGAATGGGGAACCTCGGGACTTCTAGAAGACTCTGTATTTATTTTATGTAAATCGTATTTTTGGTTTAGGGGTTTTAAGCCCGGGAAGCACCATTGCTTGCAATATTGCCATAGCCCTTGGCATGACTATGTAAACTTCGATTCACATGTTTTAATGGTGAATGTGTAAGTAATATACTGTGTGCTTTTTGGTAATGCATTTTTATTGTTAAATCTTTGATTATGTGGCCCTCATGGATGGTCTATGTATAATTGCTTGTATTTATTCTTAGCTGTTAATACTTGACAGCGTGTGGGTTGATGGCCATGCCATGCATGGAATTAGCACTCCCAATGGTTGCTGCAATAGCTTATTTGGTTGCAATTATTTCCTGTTTGTTTATTAATACATAATGTGGAAAAAGTGAAGAAGCCATGTGTGAAAACCCATGATGTCTATCGTTGCTGTAGGTTTACTTTTAATGGACTGTGTATTTAGTTGTTTGGTGGCCAAGGCCATGCTTACAGCGCAAGTGCATACCACGGTGGGTCTCCTGACATTGATGTAGTGAATGTATTTGATTATTAAGCCCGTATACCCTCTATGTATAGTGTGGCCGTGATGGATGTAAAACGATGCTATAGGATTTGAGTGCTGGTCATTGTTTGATTTAATGGGTTTTAATTAAAATGGATGGTTACGTTTTGGGGCTTAGGTGCCCATAGGATTCGATTCCTGTCCTCTCCTGTATAAATAGTTGGAATGTGTAGAGATTATGATGTGGATTATACAATGTTTCCTGTGTATTATTGCTTGCTTTAGGTTTTAATATAAAGGGTATCATGGTTATGTAAGTGAATAGCAAGGTAGTCTAGAGGATTCGTTCATGTGACCTTAATGTAATCACTGAGTTCTTTATTTCAAGATTATGATATTACTTTGGTTAATTGTTATGCTAGCTCTGAGTTGAGAATAAAATGGGGCTATTTGATTTTATGGCATATGATTTGATTATGTGAATTTATAATAATAGGTCTGTGGATTTTTATTGTGAAATGAAACTTGACTTTAGACCCATGTATGGTCTCAATGATTACTCTGTTTATTTACTTATGATGATGTTATTTTTACTAGAAATGATTCGTAGTTAGCATGTATTTAATTATGCAGACCTTGAAAGATCTTACTGGTTTTTATCTTGGGTTTTAATATGAAATGGTTAGAAATTGTGCATTAGATATAATAATTGTATTTTTGTTTTATATCTGTTAACATATATATATATATATTTATATGTATAATAGTTTAGTTTTAGATAGTAAATTAGGTTCACTATATTGTAAGCTTATACTTATATATAAAATTCTCACTTCTGCACGAGTCTACTTAAATCTAAAGCATGCCTCTACTGACAAATGGAATATGTCATTAGAGTATAAAGGCCAAAAGAGTAGATCGATAATAGATCTGAAATAACACCTAGTTCCAATAGTAAAAGTAATACATGAATTGAAACTATGGTGTATAACCCTTGAAACATATTTATAAATGAATTAAACTTGCAGAAGGAAACTAATGAATAACCCTGGATAAGTCTGGTATATAAATTAACTTACAGCCTATGGTTATAATTTAAAAATGCAAAGCCTAGCAAATTTTAAACAAAGAAACAAATACATATGGTTAGGAAATACAATGCAATCATTTGTCTAACATAGCCAACATATATTATAGGAAAATGGAATAGGCAGTCTAGGGATTCATACCTGTAACTTGAATCTCTTTTAATAGTTGAACCTGCACACTCAAATAGCTAGCATTACCAATTCAAAGGCAGATCTGACCTCTATTTTTTATGAACAAATCACTTGGGAACTACCACGTTCCACCCAACCATGACCCATAACAGTTCTTGGTTTTAATTCGGATCCCCCTGTGTTGGACTCCAACACACAAGTAGCTTAGAGATCCTAAGGTAGGGTTTCCTATCTGGTATATCAGGTCTGGATGAGTTCTCTTTTTTTAACTTCCAGGAAAATGTTCTCCAAGATTTTTCTTCAAATCAAAATAGGCAGAAAATGGCTCCTCCAAATGATAGATCGGAACCCCGAGACTTTCCTTGGCTTGAGTCTTTATAGACGTAGTTTTTTAGTCAAAGGGACAGATAAATCAAGAAACCTTGGTTTCTTGATTTAACCCTTTTCAATTAATTTGGGTAATTTTTAATACTTTTAACTTAGGAACTTTTAACTAGTTCCTAATTAGACTTTTGTAGGTTTTGGACTATTTATTATCTTTAAATAATAAATACTAATGGATGGAGCTTTTCTTTCTTTCTTTCACCATTAATATTATTACTATATTTATTAATTATACATCCCATGTACAAAATACATAATAATATAACATTTGTTAACATTTGTCTTTGGGCATCATATACCATGATCCTTAGACTTAATGACACTTCTTCATTCAAGTCAAATATGTAGATGGTTAGGTCTACTAGGCTAGGAAAAAAATATAAACATCCTTGCATGTTGGATTTCCCTTGTATAACATAGTAGTTCTTCACTACTTGATGAGAATACAAAAATTCAAAATTTCATTTAATCGCTTATAAATAAGTATGATGAGATCAATATTTTTCTCGAGTTGTTTTCACTCGTGTTATTAAATTCTTTTCAGTAACCCCTAGTGCTTACCAGATCCCATAATCAATGCTTTAGAAAGGATTTACAAAATTAGTGCAATTCCAAAGCTCTTCGCTCAACACTAATTCTAGGATGTACTTGTATGATACACCTAGGGATACAATGGCCAAGGATTTGATGCTCCAGAGCTTATGCTCAACATCAACATGGAAGGCTTCAGGGTGTATGCCCAACACTTCCAAATATTATCTTTTCATGTGTTCTAGAGCTTCTTGCTCAACACAAATGTAAGTACTCATGCTCTAGAGTGTAATGTACCTTTTTCAATTTTTTAGCAAAAATGCCCAATTTTCCAATTTTTTCTCAATTTTGGCTGTTGACTAGTTTTAGTGTCTTGGTCTCCAAATCAGCCCAATTTATCCCAAATATTCAGAGAAGATGTATAACTGATATAATAACTTAATTATTAGGTTCATGGATGTATTATTTCCCTCCAATCAGTTCTGCAAGTCTATACTAAATTATGAACAAGATAGATGATTTTACTAGTAATTTTGGGTTCAAATCCCTCCAGGGTAAGTGATAGAAATGGATTCCAAAATGTGTAGAAACCCAATAAAATTATTAAATTGAAGCAAGGGATGTGTAAAATAAATTATTAGAGACTCATATGCATAATCAATCGAATTATCGTGTCTGTTATCACTTCTTTCAAACAGATGAAAAAACTAGTTTTGGACCCTTGGGGAAATGAGGTGTAGTTTGCCCCAAATGCTATGAAATTCGACCCAATGGCCACAAATTATTAGTTACTGAAAATGAAACCCATAATATACTTTAATTAAATTCCATTCATACATAAATAATCAATACTTCATACATCCATTTGAATCCATCAAGATTACAAGAGTTTACAACAAGGTAGTGGGGAAATGGCACTATTTCTTCATTATTGAGCAATAATGCATGAGATTTATTGGAATTTAGACCTGATATATTTATGAACTTAAATAACAGATAATATACATAAAAATAAAAAATAATGAATCAATATAATCTCCCTCAAAGAGGTGAATATCTCACCAGGTGCGCCTCACTCCATAGAGCCGAAATATGGTGAGAAACCTTGAGATGGAAGGAAGAAAAATATGACTTGATGTTTCCACGAGCTGATGTATATTGAAAATGTAACTTATTACTCAATTTAATCTCCTTTAAATACTTGGGTGGCCTCTCCAAACACCAACTAGGATGGGAATCTTTCACCCTCGAAATTGGCGAAGGCATGAACTAGTGTTCCACTAGCTCTCTCTCTTCTCAGTAGCAAATTTCACAAATGATCAAAAGGTTCTTCTCATGGATGATCCATTTATTTTATAAAAATTATTGTCTTTCTAATATTCCAAATCCATCCATAAACCAAATACAAGTCGAATTGGTGTGGCTGCTCATGCTATGCCATGTGGCCTCTCTCTTCACCTTCCCTCTTCTCCCAAATTTGAGTAGGAGCCTCTTGGCCTTATCCAACTCCCGAATTTGACCCCTAAGATGATATATTAAGGCCTAAAATTTCATTATGTCAGTATGTTAGCCTTAATATATGATTTGTGTCATAACTGTCATAGAAACGCCATCATTGGTGTCATAGATGTCATAAATGTAAGGGGAATCTAGCCAAGTGTCCATGAAACTCCCATTTGGCTCTTCCTCTCCCATGTAAGTTACAATTCATCCAAAATTCGACCTACGAATTATATGGACAAGTATATTAACCTCATAACATATCCAAAAAAATTAGTTTTCCCATAGATTCGAAATTACAAGAGGAGGATGGCATTTAACATAGGAATTCTAGCTTAAGTGGGCCCCATAGTCTCCATGTGTCTCTAGTCTCCATAGCCATTTATTTTTTCACTTGAATTAATTTTATTAAATCCATTAAATAATTATTTATTACTTCTAATTTATAAACACCATTTATTAGCTCCCTTATTTAGCTTCCCAATGTATCCAACCAATCTAGGGAACTAGTAGGATTGATCGAATTTTCCCGCTATGCAGTTATTTGAATGGGGACATTACAGTATTACCCACCCAATATTTCTTTTCCTCAAGCAATTTCAGATTTGTATTCTACAAAATATTCTCCTCTTCCCATGTGGCATCTTCACTTGGTAGATCCTTCCATTGCACGAAGTATTCTTTGATTGTTCTGATCCTCAATCTTCTCTCCCTTGTCTTCAAAACTTTTTCCGGAATAAGTGTGAGCTATACTTCATCATCCAAAGGAGGGAGTGTATCTGAAATGAAAATTTTATGACCAATATCTTTCTTGAGACAAGAAACATGAAATACATTATGAATTTTTCTCCCTTTCGGAAATTCCAACTCATATGCTACTTCTCCAATTTTCCGGATTACCTTGTAGGGCCCATAATATCTTGGCATTATATTTTATGATCCATTTATTTTAAGGGATGTTTGTTTGTATGTATGCAACCTAAAATAAACTAAATCATCAACCTAAAAGGTCCTTTCCTCTCTATGTTTATCAGCATATTGTTTTTGCTGAATTTGGGCAACCTGTAAATTGTCTTTTAAAAGATTTAAAATTGCTTGTCTTTCTTCCACCCAATATCTATATTTTGGAGCTATAATATCACCAAATATCACATCAGAAAATTTAAGGGAATCATAACCATATGATTCTCTAAAGGTGACATCCCTATTGTTACGGAGAGAAATTCCTATGGCTTGGGGTACCACAATAGACAGCTTGACTCCATAAATCAATCCTTTCCAATATGAAAGAGAAATCAAATATCTAACACTAAAGGATCAAAACTCGTACCTTATTCCGAACGGTTGAGATAGATCTCCATTGAGCTTTCCAACTACAGCTTGAATTGATAAATTACTTCCTCAACAATCAGTAAACAAGACAAGCATGCTATATATATTGGTGTTAGATCTATTATAGCATATATAATCAACAACATATAATCATTTGAAATCATCCATGGATAAAATATTCATTCAAACATACATTATTGGACAGGAAAAGATATTTCTATTAATATAAAATCAGAGATTACAATGAATACAACCTTTGTTGGCACGTCTGTGAATCAGAGAAACTGAATCCCCCACTTGGGCCTCCACCACCTCAATCCTCCATCTCTCGATAGCAAGCTCACAAGCAAAAGGAAAGCTTGGGAATAAAACCAAAGTGCTCCAAGGGACAAAGGGATGCAGACTCAAGCATAAGTTCCAGCAACAATGGACTATAGTTTCTTTGCTCTCAATTCTCACATATTCTTCAATGTATCCAAAGGGTTCCTTATATAGCTCTTCAATGGGTCAATCAAGGGTTGAATCCGAGTGATCTCAAGGCATATGGAAGGCCAAGAGACAAGTGAGTTGGATCCATGTCAAGGAAAACTCCAAAAGAATTTGGCATTTTGCACACATCCCGATGTACGTGGTTTTAGGGGTCAAACCCGTGTATATACGCGAGAAAGGGTTTAAAAGTCATGTATAGCAATTTAAGCATGTTTTTAGGGATGATATTGGAAACATCAAAGGTATAAAAAAGGTCCATGGGGTCTAAAGAGTCTGTAGAGGGATAGGGGAAGGCCATACAAGTGTGATTCACCAGGTGTGGTAAAATCAGCTATAACAGATGCCCCCTAATGTGTGAGGTCAGAGGGGTCATACGATTGCCGAAATACATTATAAGTCCATCCCAGAAGTGGAGTGATGAAGAATCCTGAATGGAAGAATAGCCACCCAATCAGCATAGTACAATGATACAACTCTGCATATAACTGCAAATACATATAGTAGTCCCAGATACATAAGAGTACAATGGCCATAAATAGACATGAAACAAAATATGACATAAGTGGTCATCGCCACGTACAATATACATAGATCAGAATCTCCATGATGAAGATTAGAAAGGATCACGATCTCCATAATGGCTAAATATATACAATGGATCAAGATCTCCATAATGGTTGGACATGTTTGACATATACTGGAATCAAGTCACAAGAGATGAAATCTCATGAACACTGGCACGATCAAGGAGGTAGCATATAAGAGATGCCGCCAATATGGAAGGTATTCTACACAAACCGCTACGAGTAGATGTCCTACTATGTGAATAGAGGTGTCGAGGTCGAACATAGTAGTCCATCGTCTGATTACCGGTTATTAATGTATATCGTTAACAAATGCGAGATCACCCACCGATAATGGTAATGGTAGTCAAGGTACTAGAGTGGAAACTAACAAGTGTGAATAAATGTGTTGAGGTCGAACACTTGAGAGAATCCATTGATCAGGGGACATTGATGTATTCCCAAATAACTGTCGATGGTGAGAGAACCTGCCACTGATGACTGCAAGTCTGAAGGCACTCAAAAATGACTCTAGAATCCAATCCCAGAATAAATGATCCGAAGTCGATGGGATGAAATCCGCTGGAAGGAGGATATTAAGGAATCCCCCATAATTTAACACGAGGTACTCAACAAAGCTATATAATGTGGAAGGACTTGATCGTAAGGTGCACGAACCAGTAACTGTACTGGGAATGGCTGACATGCAAAGTCAAGATAACTGAGGAATGACCAACTTAGGTTTCAACTTCCTTTGAACAAGAGCATAACAGAAAATGGTGACTGAATGTAGGCAGCATGGACTCGATATACAAAACTGGGACATCTCTGCGACACAGGAGGCATCGACAGAGGCTCCATGGGGACTGGAAGCTTAACCAGTCGGTGGAGATAAACACAGATAAACGAGTACAACTCCTAAAGTCAAACTATAAACCCAACCAATGGATGTGATATACAGTGCTCTATTCGAAGTTGACATGACTCGACAGCTGCCAAACATAACATCTTTCCTTGTCTAGCTTTTTGGTTTTAAATTTTTTTTTTTTGGACTTTTTCAAATATTTAAAAATCTTGAAAAAGAATAAAAATTCTTTATAGTTACAGATTAGGAGGAGACGAGTGTCATATGGGCAAACAAACTAGTTCCAGGCAGTGGAACATACCTATGCTCAATGCAAGGATACATGTGTAGGATAGCGACACTTGGGGGAAAGTCCCCTCCTGGTATAATAGGGAATCAAGCTGTAAAGGATATAAAAGATGGCTCTGTATGGCTAGACATGAGACAAGCTCAGGCTATATGGCTGAAACTCAAAGTCAGGGAAGCCTATGTAAGGCTCAAGAAGGCAAGCAAAGCTCATGATAATGCAATTACAACTTGACATAAGGGAGTCCTGAGGAAAATAGGCCAGCAAAAGATCAAGAGGAGTATAAGGCTCTTGCGAAATGTCATGGCAATACTATACAACGGACTCCCACACCCTAAGGGACAAAATGTCAGCATGGGCACCAAATGCAAATAAGGCACTAACTAGGGTACCCCTGTAAGGTCAAGCTCTACCATTCACATCATGCCACTTCTAAAATAGTGAGAAGGTTCCATGACATAATAGAATGGGTTTGTACCTAAGGCTATAATGAAACGGTCATAAGGTCGTGCAAAATGCAAACGGGGGTGAACCTAACCTATATGATAGTTTAAACATCGTACCTATAATGGGCATGAATGGGTCAAAGTAATGGTCGAAACGACGCTCAAAATGGTCCCCTACATCATAAATTAGTCCAAAAATGGTCCAAAAGGATTAGAAACGGTCCAAACTATAGAAAAGGGGGTAAAAATTTTCAAAAATTTGAAAAATTTATATAAATAGTAAAAAATTCAAAGCATTATATAACATTTGAAATTTTTACCCAATTGAGCTCAGAACTTCAACAGCGAATTCCAGGAGATCCAGTCGGCGGAATCCACTACCGTTTTTTCCAGGTACTTACCCATGCCCTGCTCATTCATTTTCATGCACATTTTATCTTTTTCCATGGTTAATTTGGGATTCTAGGCCAATGCAATATGCATGCCTCAACCCACACGGAAGTTGAGGATTTTTCAGCATATAGGGCTGGATATACATGGAAAAAGACCTCAAAGTCATGTACATATGCAACTATTTAGCAAACAGTCGCATATGCAGCCACGTTCAATGTTTTTTAAGTGTTCTAATGGATCAAACTTAAATTTTATGTCCAGGATGGTCCTAGAATAGAGAGAACGTGAGCACGGTGATGTAGAAGGGGCAGTAAGGGCAGATATAATGGCTCAACAAGCTTTGAGGTCATGCAGGCTCTATAAGTTTTAGTGTCTTGGTGGCTTAAGGGCCAAACCAAGACTACTGTAGATGCTAGTAGACTACTGGGATCCAAACTCAGAGTCGTTCTAGATAGACAGGATGTCCCTCACCATAGAAGTGGAGGACATATACTTATTACTAGACTTTCCCGATGGGGGGAAGTGGTGAACCTACACTCTCGCGGGCCCGGAGGTGGCCTGATGTTATAGCCCAAAATGACACATCTCTGCTTGTGACCACTTTCCCATGATTTCGTCGCATGTCGACACTTCCTGAAAGTCACTGAAAGTCACTGAAAAAACACCTATCTTGGAGGACCCATATCTTGAGTTCTGTAACTCCGTTTGACCTCATTTCTACGCCGTTGGAAAGGTATTTCAGTTAGATAAAACTTTCTAGAAGACACCAAAGTATGAAAATACCCAAAAATACCTTAAAAATGCGTTTTTTTGTGTATGTGTGACTCTCCTTATGTGCAACCCGCGCATCATGCGCGACTCTTGTGTTTTGCAAGTCGCGCATGCATATATTCACTGGTTGCCCTTGTGTAAACTCACGTATCATGCGCGGGTTGTCCTCCTTCAGACCCGCGCATCTGTTTCTTAACATTAAAACATAAAAACATGCCTTTTGAGTTAGTTTGGGTAGTTCTACAACTGACTCCTTCAGTTGTAACCACTTTGGCTTCGCCCCTAACTCTTCTTCATCATATAAATAGAGGTAGGGAGGTTCATGAAAGGGGACTTTGGAATTTATGCATTGTTATGCTGGAGGAATCGGGACTCTCTTTGCCTACACCTTTGCCCTGGAGGTCTTCCCTTGTGTTGCAGAGCTTGGAGGCTGAGTTCTTTGGAGAAGAGAAGCAGCAGATCCAGATCAAGGTTTCGTGAGGTGCCTAACTTGAAGAGAAGGTATATTTGTACTTGTTTTCAAGATTAATAAAGATGTGATATCCTTCTTCTTCCCAAATCATTGTTCAATGTGTGATTGAATCTCTGTTTCTGATCATATGATGATGTTATTCAGATCATTTGTTTATGTTTATTTGATTATCATTGTCTTATATGTGGTCATAATGGTTTGAGGAAGGTATAACTTGTTTTGCAGGTCTCTTGGAGCGAGAGGAGCAAGAAGAAGATTAAAGAGAAAGCTTGGACCAGCCTTTAGTTTATCAGGTGTGGACCTTTCTCATCTCTGAAACTTGCTGTTATATACTTGCTGAACATTGTGCATCTCTCTTTCAACCCCAGTACGTTGATGGCCTCGTAAACCCTAGCCATAGGATACTTTCCTTTACAACAGAACTGGCGACTCTGCTGGGGACTAGCCTTGTCTGTTTGGGGTTTTTCTCTTGATTTCTTTCAGCTTTTGCATTGTTTCGGGTCCTTCTTGCCACTTAGGAACATTTTTTAAGTTTGATTGCACTCCTCCCCTGCCTTCCTAAGGCAGTTTTTCTACCTTTGTTTGTGATTTTTACACCTATGCGCGGGTTGTCCTTCTAGACAGTCGCACATACAAGTTTGCATGCGCGGGTTGTTCTACTGAACAGTCGCGCATCATTCGTGACCTGCCCTTATAGACAGTCGCGTATATACCTGGAAGTTAGGATTTTTTAAGTCAGTTTTTCTTTTTCCCTTCTTCAGGTAATCCCTGTTTGTGAGTGGTGTCTCTTTATGAATGCTGTGTAGCTTGTCTGAAGACTGTTGGTGGTCACCCTACCTGCTTTTTTCAAAAGCCTTTGAGTCTTTTTGCTTGGAGTAATTCTCGCTTGTCTGCTTTATTAGATCCAAGCTTGCTCAAAGCACAGTGCATTTCTTGGTGCATGGTAGGTCTGTTAAGGTCTTTTGTGGGTGCATGAATCTAGGGAGTTTGTGTCATTCTTTTTGTGGTTCTTTATCTATGTGGTAAGCCCCTTTATAGCATTAGGATTTTACTCTTTGCTCTTTCACCTGTCTCCTTTGCTTGGTTTGCTTTTTGGCCTTTTGTTTTTGGTCAGCCTTTGGTAGTGATATTTGGTTGATTTCAGAATCTTGTTGGTGCTGGTTTCTTTCTTGTTTTGTTGGTTAACCTCATCATGCCAAAATAATTGGCTTGTCTTTTATGCAAGCCTTCCTTCCAAGTAGGGTTTATACTGACTTTAGAGCACTCTAGAGTTTGTTTGGTGGTTGTTTAGCAAAGTTTCTTTTGCTTTGTTCTTTTTATCTGCACGCTTTGCTTTGTAGGTAGTTTTCCTTTTGCATTTTATAAAAGAAAATTAAAAAAGAACTTTTATTTCTTGCTTTTCCCCCTACTTCTTTCTTTGGTTTGACCTTGTTGGACAAGGTACTGAGCAGCCTTTACTTGTAGGTTAGATTGATGCTTAGGACTTATTGACCTTTGTTTATGTCAGTCTTTATGCTCGGTCTTTTTCATTCCAAAGTATTGGCTTGTTTACTTTTGTAAGCTTTCCTTTTAAAAGATGTTTATATTCAACTTTAGGGAAACCTAGGGTTTGTTTTCGGGGTATAAAGTAGTTGTCTATTTTCTTTGCTTTCAGTACTTGTTTGCATAAGTAGATAGGCTGATTTTTCTTTTCCATTTATAAAAGAAAAAGACAAAAATATTTGCTTTATATGCATGTAGATTAGGCTGTTAGTCTAGGTTGCATAGCATAGCATTGTTTTTGAAAACTTAAAAAATATAAAAAGATTTGATCTTTTTGGCTTTCAAGGTTCTATTTGAAAAAGAAATATAAAGAGAATAGCTATTTGCTTTTTTGCATTTCTTTTCTCTTTGCTTAGTCAGTTTGTTTCATTTTTTTGAGTCAAAACACCACCAGTTTACCATTCCATTTCCTATTGAGTAAGGAACAGCCCATAAAATGAACGCATAAATTTAAAATTTATTAGTAAGTTTTTATTTTTAGGGCCTTCCACCTACTATCTTAGGCTAGGCTTGTGGGCTAGGGAGTGTAAACTTCCCACAAGCTATAAACTTAGACGTAGTGGCCTATCACTAGGTAAATCCTTAGTTCTACTGCTGTATCTGGGAAGCTCCTCTTAAACGAGA
>LPNX010961051.1:54836-104547 GCA_001517045.1 Pseudotsuga menziesii | reverse complement strand
GTGTCGACTGCTAGTCAGTTACTGGCGTTTGATAGAAGAACTTGTGTAGCCTTGGGAATTCTTGCTCAAACACCTGTTACTTTGGGTGGGAAGACCGTCTTTGTTGACTTCATGATGATAGAAGACCCCTTGGACTTTAATATGCTCCTTGGACGTGATTATGTCTATGCCATGCAAGCTGTGGTGTCAACATTCTTTCGTGCGATGTACTTTAATCATGGCGAAGAAATTGTCACTATCGATCAGTTGGATTTTCTTGATTTGTCTCCTGACCCAACTAGAGACCAAGTCTTTCCTTTATTGATTCCCAGTGTTTCTGTAGACACTACCCCGCCACAGGTGAACTATGTGGCTTCTTGTCATTTGTGTTCAATTGCTACTGAGAGGCAGCCTCTGTTTTCATGCTTACCTTCTCGGGACTTGGTCCCAGCAGTTGATCGGGTGAGTCATCCTATACAGATTTTAGAGCCTTCTCTCCACTCTGTCCATCCATTTGAAAGTTTAGATATGTGTCCTATCTCGGATGATTTCCTTCCTTTGGATGAAGTCTTCCTGGAGTCTTTGATACAGTCTGACCTTCTTCTTCAGTTGTGATTAAGTCTAACCCTGATTTGCTTAGTAAGCCTTCCCTTTTTCTTATGTTGGTTTTTGTTGAGTCTTTTGATTCTTCATTTGAAAAGCAAGTCAGTGATCCTGATGAGTTTGATTTTTTCTTATGAATTTCTCAGCTCCTGTGATATTGAGTTTGTTCCTGCAGACTCTATCTCCCTTGTTGATTTTTGCTTCTCTTCTGAGGTTGATCTTATTGATTATAAACCCTCGAGCCTTGGTCCTATAGAATCTCCTTTGTTTGATTCTGCCTTGACTTTTCCTTTTGTAGAAGATAGCAAAGTCACAAGTGTTTTTGCCAAAGTGACCCGCATCGGATCGTTTCTTCTAATGTTGTTGTTTCTTGGAGACAGGATTATTAGTTGGATTCACAACTGTTGATAGGTCTCACCTTGTTGTTCAAGCTGTAATTGCATTTGCATATGCCTTGCTGGCGCTTATGAGCCTGATGCCGGCTTCCATGCTTTTAGCTCGTTGTATAAGCCCTCATCTTTGTTCTCGTTATCGCTTAGCCTTGTATCATTTTTCCTTTGCAACTTGACACCCTTTACCCCGAGGAGACCTTCCCCGAGTGTCTTTATCTTGCTCACTTTCCTTGCATTATGCATAGGTTTGTTCCTTGCGCTTGGAACTAGTTTCTCCTGTCTATGACACTCGTCTCCTCGCATTTAGAGCATTCTTTCTGCTCTCCTTCGAGCTCGTTAAAAACAGTAAGGAGGCCGCGAGTTGACTTTTCTGGACTTGTTAAAATTTCACGGGAAAGATTATGAGTTTCTTTAGGCCCAAGTATGACTCCTTAAAATAGACTTGACTGCCGAGTAAACTTGTCCGTTCAGGCTCGTTAAGAATATGTGAATGGGCATCCACATTGGTGGTAGGTTATCTCTTTCTCGGACCATGTGGAATAATACGAGAAAGGATCACTCTCTTTTCTACTGAATTGAGAAGAGTATTCTCAGGCATAGGTTTATCTCTTTTCCGGACCTGAGGGACTAAACTTACGGAAAAGGAACCCCCAGTATGAGCTTAGTTTTCTCTTTTTCGTGCTCTGGACCAAAACATGAAAAAGATTCTGAGTGTACTTTATGACTTTATCATGCTCGTTAAACCCTAAATAAAAAAGCATCGAGTTTATTGTTGTAAGCCCCATTTCTCGTAATCAAATGGATCTTTCTAAGTGATCTTGCCTTCCTTCACACTCGTAAAACTCAGGCTATATATGCTGCTTTCGAAGGAGCGTCGGGTAGGTGGTAATTTAACCTTTTTCGGACCTTCCTGACTAAGTATGAAAAAGGTGTGCCTTTTCTTCTTCGGAAGTTAAGAGAGTTCTTCTGTTGTTTGTTTTATACTTTTTCGGCCTCAGGAGACTAAATTGTACGAAAAAGAACCCCCCTGGAGTCTTCTTTGGAGTTTTCAGACTCTCTAAACTATGAAAACACCGTCGAGCATGTACTAGTTCGGGCTCGTAAAATCCACGAATCAGTGCCTTATCAAGCATTCTTCTTTCTTTTCTTCGAGCTTGTCAAAAAATGAAGATGGTCCCGAGTTTGCTTTCTTGGACTCGTTAAACCTTTACAAGAAAGAGGGGAAGGGGAAGGTTTATTTCCATGTCTTTTTACATCATGGCAGCAAGTCTTGTTTCCTTGAACAAAGCACCAGTTTTGAGTCTATCAACAGTTGGGTCCTAGTCTTTTGACCTTATCCTGATTCAGAGTTTCTTACTCCTCCAGTTGGTCTCTTTTCCAATTCTATGGGGAATCTGTCAATGTCTCCTACATTGTAGATTTGTTTCATTGGTCCTATTTTGTGTCAAAAGTTGCCTAAGTCACTTTTGTGTTGTGCTCACTGTTCAAGGATTAAACCTTTGTCGGCCATTCTGCAGTTGCCTTGACCTTTTGTGTCGGCCATTCCCTGGTATCAGTTCATTACATCATGTCTTCAGCGGTCCTTTTTGTGAAATTCAGTACCAATTCTAGATCCAATTAGTCTTTGAGTTACCTCGTGTTGGATGATGAAGGATGCCTTAATGCCTTCCTTCCAACGGATCTCTTCCTATCGACTGCAATACATCTTGCTCTGGGGACGAGATTTAGAGTTTTATGGCAGTACCTTGGGAATTGTTGTCCTCAATGGCAATTTCCCTCGCTATTGGGTAGTTGGGAATTCCTTAATGTCTCCTACTCAATGGATTCTTCAAGTGTTCGACTTCAAGTCCTTGTAATCACACTTGTTAGAATGTACTAGGTACCTTGGGGACCATTTTCATTAATGGTGGTTTCCCTCGCGTTTGTTAACGGTTTTCATTATTGACCGGTAATCAAACGGTTTCCTCCATGTTCGACTTCAGCTCTTTTATTTGCATGGTTAGGATTCGTACCTTTTTTGGGCGGTTTGGATTGAAGACCTTGGGGCTAACAGTAGCATCATCATTTTGCTATTTCCCAAGTTGCGCAAGACCTTGTTATACTTTATATGAAATTTTGTTGAGACATAGATCCACCTTGTATTTTTGTGGCTATGATCGATTGTTGAGCATGGATCCACCTTGTTCATTTGTGGCCATGGCTCCTTTAGATTTGATATGGCGTCTTTTTGCATATTGAGCGACCATGATAGTTTCATCAGTTATACATATGTTGGATCCGCCTGTATCTTTATGGAGATTATTTGTATATGGACATGTATGTCCCAGAGATCAGTTTTCTGACATTTATCTCTCTTACAGGTACCTTCACTCGAGCCTTTTGATCTTGGATTCTCTGCTCTCTCCATACTCAGCTTTTTCCTTTATAATGTATTTTGGCTATCGTCTTCCCCTCTAACCTCACACATTAGGGGGCATCTGTTATAGCCCAAAATGACACATCTCTGCTTGTGACCACTTTCCCATGATTTCGTCGCATGTCGACACTTCCTGAAAGTCACTGAAAGTCACTGAAAAAACACCTATCTTGGAGGACACATATCTTGATTTCTGTAACTCCGTTTGACCTCATTTCTATGCCGTTGGAAAGGTATTTCAGTTAGCTAAAACTTTCCAGAAGACACCAAAGTCTGAAAATGCCCAGAAATACCTTAAAAATGCGTTTTTTGTGTATGCGCGACTCTCCTTATGTGCAACCCGCGCATCATGCGCGATTCTTGTGTTTTGCAAGTCGCGCATGCATATATTCGCAGGTTTCCCTTGTGTAAACTTGCGTATCATGCGCGGTTTTTCCTCCTTCAGACCCGCGCATCTGTTTCTTAACATTAAAACATAAAAACACGCCTTTTGAGTTAGTTTGGGTAGTTCTACAACTGACTCCTTCAGTTGTAACCACTTTGGCTTCGCCCCTAACTCTTCTTCATCATATAAATAGAGGTAGGGAGGTTCATGAAAGGGGACTTTGGAATTTATGCATTGTTATGCTGGAGGAATCGGGACTCTCTTTGCCTACACCTTTGCCCTGGAGGTCTTCCCTTGTGTTGCAGAGCTTGGAGGCTGAGTTCTTTGGAGAAGAGAAGCAGCAGATCCAGATCAAGGTTTCGTGAGGTGCCTAACTTGAAGAGAAGGTATATTTGTACTTGTTTTCAAGATTAATAAAGATGTGATGTCCTTCTTCTTCTCAAATCATTGTTCAATGTGTGATTGAATCTCTATTTTTGATCATATGATGATGTTATTCAGATCATTTGTTTATGTTTATTTGATTATCATTGTCTTATATGTGGTCATAATGGTTTGAGGAAGGTATAACTTGTTTTGCAGGTCTCTTGGAGCGAGAGGAGCAAGAAGAAGATTGAAGAGAAAGCTTGGACCAGCCTTTAGTTTATCAGGTGTGGACCTTTCTCATCTCTGAAACTTGCTGTTATATACTTGCTGAACATTGTGCATCTCTCTTTCAACCCCAGTACGTTGATGGCCTCTTAAACCATAGCCATAGGATACTTTCCTTTACAACACCTGACTATAGATGAGTACATAGCAGTGTACTATTATCCAGACACAGAGAAGGTGGGGAGTCAGATCCCAACTAACTCCATACAGGTGCTAGGCCTAAAGGCCATTCTACTGACACTGGAAAGGATAGTAGGGCTAGCCTCACTCCACCAAGCCTCATGGCCATTGATGTTCTATGCAGTGGAGTGCATGAGGCCCACAATTTATGATTGGAGTACAACATTGTTGAGCAACATGAAACAACAGCTCAGTGATTGCAAGTTGGGCAGGGTGCAAAACTTTGGTTTCACCATCATACTGAGCATGTTCCTCTTTGAGCGTGTTCTGGGATTGAGCCCTAGAGTTGACGTTCCTCTACACGAGGTTCGAGATCTGACCCAGTGGTGTTGGGCAGATGCGATGCGCAGAATGGGTGGAGGTAGGGCATCCAAACCCTATCCAACTGATTTCTTTCCATGGTGGCGATGACAGATAGTTGCCATCGATGATTACCCCTATGTAGGGATAGATTTTCGAGGAGACCATGACATGCCACTACCACCAGGATCGGCATACAGTGACATTGGTAATGAACCTCGACCCTCTTTAAAAATTTTGAGTTATTTAATTTTTTTTTGTGTTTTCTGATTATGTGGAATCAAAAGACATGTTTTTGGGTGACAATACATAGTGACATCCTATCATATGCATGCAAATGTAGGACCATGGTGGCCTAAAGGCTTCCCTCTTCATAGACGGAGGGGAAGAGGGGATGACATTACGAGTGTGGATGCAGAGCAAACGATCCAAAGCATTCATACCAACTTCGTGAGGCTGACACATAGAGTACCCATGGCACAAGTCAAGGACTTTCCTGAGGCCATGCAGCGCTAGGTGGTGGGTGTACCATGAGTATGGGTGTGGCTATTTCAATGGCTAGTTAGAGCCGTGGTGACATTCCATGATCACAACCCCCCTCCTCCTCCATAGGCCTAGATACCTGGGAGTGATACATTTTGTACTACTTTGTATTTATATTTTGGTGGCTCAAGAGCCCCATTTTTGTATTATGACACTATGTATTACCACATTTTGGATGTTTATAAAAACCTTTTATGATGATCGATTTATTTATTTACATGTGTAAAAATTTATGTTTGTGATGAGCTTATTGTTTATGAAACAAATGCCAATATAAAACATAGTTAGCATATGAGTCAACAACTTTATTATTAATTCTTGGAACATGTATGTATGTTATATTGTCAAATTGTTGTTCTAACAATATCACATGTAAGAATATTCTTAATAATGTCGGATCTCTAACATGGTACAAGCCATTAAGCTATGACACTACTAACTCCGAATCAAGACGTACCTTAAGAGAGAGAACACCATGTGAAATGGCATCCCGTAGAATATTGATGACGACACTATACTCAGCAACATTGTTCTCAGACGGCCATAAACATATGCCTCCTGAAGACAATACCTGACCCGTAGGAGCATAAATCACCCAAGCAACAGAGGCTAAGTGTTGAGTGTGATGGCTCGCACCATCTGTGAATCCTATGAAGGTGGAAGATTCCATTGACATCTACCCAAAATAAATGAAAACTAATCACAAACCCGATCACCATAAGAAAAGACCTACCTACGCAAAATTGTACAATAATATACAATAGTCAGCCTTGGATGAAAATCATGCATAGTACTTTTTAAGATAGAGCCCATTTCTAGGCTTCGCCAAGGCCGTTCCCTCATAATCCGCTAACTCATAAGCACCCTTCTCTAGCACACATTTAATGACGTAAGGACCACACCACATGGGGTTAAACTTTCTACCCCCATGGGTTATTTCGGTTGATCCCACAAAAGGACCAAGTATCCCTTAGTAAACCTCCTTGGAAAGACATACTTATCGTACTGGACCTTAACGCGATGCTTATTCACTTCTAGAGCCACCAAGGAATCTCGGCGTTGCTCATCAAGTTGCTCTAAGTGGACCAAATGCTCCTCCAATGGGGAAGTGTCTGGTAAGAGCTCTATGGCTAGCTTCAAACAAGGAATATCGCACTCAACCGTCAATATCGACTCCACTCCATGTACAAGCTGATATGGAGAAAAACCCGTGGCAGTCTTAACAGTGATTCTATAATCCCACAAAGCATTATATAACATAATGTGCCAATTCGTCTTGCTTTGTGCGATGGTTCGTTGGAGAATGGATTTGAGTGATTTGTTCACTGCTTCAACCTGTCCATTCACTTGAGGGAAGTAAGAGGAGGAATGCTCTTGCTTGTACCCTAACTTTGAGGCCAACTCTTCCATCATATGATTCTGAAAATGCTTTCCATGGTTAGTGACAAGTTCCTTTGGATATCGAACCGAGTAATAATCTGGTTGAATACAAAGTGTGCGACTGTCTCACCATCATATTTAACTGTAGGCATAGCCTCAGCCCATTTCGTGAAGTAGTCAACAGCCACTATGATATGATGATGCCCCCCAACTAAAGCTGGGTTGCAATCCATGAAATCAAGCCCCCACTTAATGAAGGGACCGGAGGTGATGATGGGATGTAATGGGGCAGGTCACGAGTGCATATTCTGTGCAAACACCTAGAAAGGGTGCCATTTCTTAACCGCATCTACACAGTATTTAAAGATCGACGGCCAGAAATAACCCGCTCTTGAGATTTTTTGGGCTGTAGAAAGCCCAGATAAATGACCACCACACGCCCCTCCGTGGCAATCGTTCAACACAAGCTCAGCCTCCTCATGAGTTAAACAACGATGTAAAATAGAATATACCCCACGGTGGTACAAAGTATTATCCACTATGAGGTAATTCTTGGATACGTGATGTAATCGTTGTCGTTCATCCTGTGAGAGGTGAGTAGGGACCTTCAATGTTTGTAAATATATGATGATGTCCCCATACCATGGATCCAAAGTTGAGATTAAGAAGATGTGCTCATCGACAAACGTATCTTCACAAACCATCTCCTCCTCTTTGCTTGGAAAATTCGATATAAGTTCCGCAAAAATTAATAATCTCTTTGATTTTTTCGAAACAAACTCGAGATCGAATTCTTGCAAGATGACAATCCATTTGTTATACTTTCCCCCAATCATCCTTCGGGTGAGGATGAATTGAAATGGATTGACATGGGCTACAACCAAGGTCTGGCGAAGGAGAATATAATGTCTCAACCATTGAACTGCATGTACGGTAGCTAAGGAAAGCTTCTAAACATGGGAATAATGGATCTCCATGTTAATAAGGTTCCAGATCAGATATTATATGACATGCTCTTGGATCTCCTCATCTTCTTGAACCAAAACCATACCAATCGTCTCCATGGACGCAGCCACATAAAGTAGAAAGTCACGGCTATAGTCGGGTGGACTAATCATCGGGGCCGATGCTAAGGCTCGTTTAAGCGCATCAAAGGACCCCTAGGCTCGCTCATCCCAACAAAAGGTGGTGTCCTTTTTCAAAAGACGCATAAAGCCTCTAGTCAAATTGGCAAAGTTGACAATGAATCCCTGTAAGAAGTTTTCCATGCCTTGCAAACATTGAAGATGTCTAATGTTTTTTGGGGGAGATAATGGAAGTATTGCCTCTACCTTCAAAGGGTGGACTCTTATACCCTCCTTGGAGACTAGACTTCATGTAAAAGATGCACTTGTGAGGATTTAACCTAACCAAATAATGGTGGCACTTTTCGAAAACTAATCTCAAATGATAGGAATGACACTTTCTCATACGAGAATGAGTAGCAAGGTCATCCAAAAATACTTCAATAATCGATTTGAGATCATGGAAGATCAAGGTCATAGCCCGCTGAAACGTGGATCTGGCATTCTTAAGGCTAAAAGGCATATTTTGATATGCAAAGGTTCCCCAAGGACAAATAAAGGCAGTCTTATGTTGGTCCTTAGGTTTAATTTGTATCTGATTGTATCCGAAAAAACCGTCCATAAAGGAAAAAACCTCACTACCCGCACACTCATCCAAAATTTGATCAATAAATGGTGTGAGGAAATTGTCTTTATGATAGGCACGATTCAAATCATGGAAATAAATGCATATGCATATCGCTCCCTGTTTCTTATCCACCGGAATAGGATTTGAAACCCACTCCATTAAGGGAACGGGATAGATAAAACAGGCTTTCAACAGTTTTTCTATCTCTACCTTAATCGCGGGTGCTTTCCTAGGATTCACTACACACAAGCATTGTCGAATAGGCTTAGCATTGGGATAAGTTTTAATCTCATGTTCAACAATGAGAGGGTCGATACCTAGCATTTCATCGTAATACCAAGCAAAGATATCATGAAATTCTTTAAACAGCTCGGTGTACTCTCGAATCTCAGCATGGGAACATTCAGCCCCAATATAGACATTCTCAATCTTGCCAAGGTCATGAGAGATATTGATAGGAATGGTAGGATATATATTTTCCATGTTCCCATCAGCCATCGGACCAAGAGAGCTTAGTGGAACCATGGGACTACCAATTCTCTCACTAAGAACCTCCCTAAAGTCTTCACGCTCCAAGCGGTTAAGCTCGGGAAGAAAATAAGATCTATGATGCAATTCTCCCCAAGGTGGCTCAACCCCTAACATGGCCTCAATAATCGCTTCATCTAAAGGAAAAACACTATCAAGGAAATCATGCACGTGACAAGATTTAACTGCCCATGTAGGCAGCACATACAGGTCCTCCTCCTCCATCCACGAAGAGGAAGGACTAGGCTCTGCAACACACCCAATATTAGCTTGATAAGATACCATATTTGTAGGCAATGACACGTCTGTCATGATGGGCTCACTTGAAGTATTCTGTGTAGGAAGAATCCAAGGATCCTCCCTATGGTTCATGCGAAAAGACATCGATCTCACAGATGTCGAAGCCTAACCGAAACTAGACCCTATCATAAGGAAAAGTGCAGGACAACTAAAGCTTCCCATAAGGGATGGATAGATGCCCATACCCACACTCCTAGTTGCCGGTTGAGAGTGCTCTACAATTGGGATCGAAGCTCCCGAATATGCGGTAACCGACGGATTCTTGAATGACATTTGATCAATTGTAACTATCTTCCCATTAAATGGAAAGCATACAACATGAAATAGAGAAGAAGCTATGGCTTGCATAATGTACATCCAATTCTTATCCAGCAAGAGATTATATTCAAGGGACGCATCAACCACCTCGACCTCTATCGCAACGGTCTTCCCTCCCAAACAGACCTTAAGGGAAGGAAGGATTCCGTGTGGCCTAAATGATCTTCCATCAAATGTAGTCAACATGGTACCGGATTTAGACAACTCAAGAGAACCTAAACCCTTACAACACGATAAAGACATTACAGAAGCAATAGCTCCTTCGTCAATCACAGTGCGCTTGATGGTCATGTTAAGACATTGTACATGAATCAAAAGAGACACATAATAAGGCAAGCGAGGCTGCATTCCCGCGGTTTCAAATTTAATCACGGAGGAAGAATTATCATCATTCACACCAAGGGTAGAAATCAAATCCTTCCTTTGCAAAGGACAATTCTGAAGTACTTCTGGTGTAGACATCGCACAAGGAGCGTGGCCCAAATCCTCGACAACAGAATAGTTCTAGGTGGCTTGGGCATTAGGATTGTGCCCCGAACACTTAAGGACTCCCTTAGGAATGTGAGGTGTAGCTTCAGGTTTATCCATAGGTTTTTCAATACGCAAAGGAGTCCCTGGTGGATCGGGTTCCTTTCCTGGGTCGGGTTGTAATGAACCATAGTCCTTCGCACGGGTCACAACCTTCATAGCATGCACCATGTTTATGCAACCATGACCACTTGCCTCTAGCGGATCTTTATCACCACTATATTGACCATGGGTCCTTGAGTTCATGTTTTGATTGTGAGTTAAAGGTTTGGTCAGCCGCAGCTGGGCCCTGCACTAAGAATCTCGAGGCTTCATCTATACGAGGGCACAAGTAAGTGAGGTGATCATCCTTACATAACTTGCAAGGAAATTTAACCTTACGTTTAGATTACTTGTCCCCCCTAGCATTTCAGGCATTCTTATCATTAGTATTATCATTTTCATTCATATTCTCACCCTTACAATTGTTCTTACCCTTCTTTCTATTCCTTCTGGGTTGCTGGTTACCCTTCTGGTCCGACAATTGCATTGAAAGCACACTCGCCATTTGGGTGGGTTGAGACAAAGCCATGGCTTGTTCCAAAGTAGATTGGTTGATCGACAATTGACTGACTTGTTGCACAACCGAATCGGCAGGCTTAGCACTTGCACAACCAACAATGCCATCATCATGTGGTGCAGGTTTAACTTTGGGGTCGAAACTAGAATGCAGAGCATTGGGAATGATCTCACATAACAAACCAAATTAAGCATAAATCAATTCCAATTCCTGCACCCTAAAAATGGCTTGTTCCTCATTCTGAACTCCATATGTAGAAACATCCTTCGCTATATAAGGAAATAACGACTTAAGGAACCACTCAAGGAGAAAGTTCGGTGGTATGAAGGATTTAATCAACCTCTTCCGTCTACGCCACTCTTGGATATGGTTATAGATATGCATGGCTTTATCTTGCCGAAATGTTGACAAGATTTTCGTACCAACGTTGTAATGCACTAGTAGCTGGAAGTGGTTGATAAAATTCATCACTAGGTCATCGAACAAAGCAAATGCCCCCCTAGGTAGCTCTATATACCATTTCGCGGTAGGCCCTGTAAGGGTGCGTTGAAATAGCCCTAAACGGATCAAATCTTCATGTAAGGAATTGGAAGAGAACCATAGGTGAAATGTAGTAACATGTTCACTTGGATCCTCTCTTGGTTTTCCCTCGAACTTGGGTATGTCCGAGGGAAGCTTATTAGGGACAGCTGGCTAAGTCGGGTCATGAGATACAGGATTGTTCGTCAGTCTCAACAAGTCAGGAAGATTTAACATTATGAGGAAAGGGAGTCTAGGATGAGTAGGTCAATGCACTACTCCCTAATAGTTTTGGTTCAAATAGGTCTGATTACCGTAACCACCATGGCCTTGGACATAGTTCCCTCCTCCCATTTTACCTGTGTAGGGTGGCATGGAAGCACCATAATGTGGTGTACCTTGACTATGTGGGGATACAAAGCCATAATTAGGAGAGTAAGTGGGTTGTTGATACCCGTACCCATAAGGTGAATAACCATGTCCATATTGCGTCCCATAATAAGGTCCATAAGACATCCCATGAGAAGTCCCATGAGACACTTTGTAAGTAGGAATGTAGGCTCTGGAAGTAATGACATGACCTGCAGAAGTAGGGATACGACCCCTCGAAACAACAGGAGGTACTTGAACTTGAGACACAACTATGCAAGTAGCAACAGTACAGACATGACTCATAGTGACATTCTGGCCCGAAGGACCAGGTGAATGAGGTGGAGGAATGACATTCGAAAAACAAGGAACCGAGGAAGAAGGGACCTATGAAATTATGTACGTGGTGTTCCCTATAGTCACTCGTCTTGGATCTGGTATCCTAATAGGATCACTAACCCTAGTTCTAGGAGGAATATGTGATGTAGCTTCCATCTCCGTGAGGGAAGGTACAATATGACTCGTGCTCCCAAACCTCTCCACATGGTAAGGAATAGGAGTGCCCCTAGGCCTAGTGTTAGGATCAAACTCCGACTTGACATGAAATGCCAAATCATGTGTGGAAATACTAGACATACCATAAATATCACAACTAGTGCTCGTGGGTTCATAATGAGTCTCGTCGTCCGGCATTCCATATCGGCGATGTGTGAATGGGGGATAATAACTAGAGTAAGTAGGTCTATCATGGAAAGTACCTATCTTAGAAATTATAGGACCTAACTCAGAAATCACAAGAATATCAGGTGAAGGGTCATAGGTAGGAGTAAACTCCCCCTCATCCACCAGAAGTGGAGAAGAAATATTGGGAATACCATCTTCTTGATCTCCCATCGTGTGTGAATCAATGTGTGAAGTAGTCCGCCTAGACCGTCTGTTTCTCTCTCCCAAAGGAGGAGGAGAGGTAGAAGGTGAAAGTCCTGCTAAACGATGAGAATGGAAAGGAGCTGCACCTGAATCCACAATGACTCAAAAAAATGTAAAAGACTCTCTAATTATGCAAAACCTAAGCAAGCTAACGTGCACAGAGCATACACCAATAAAATCTAAATCCAAACACAAGCAATCAAGGGTAGGATAAGTGAGTTCCCAAATGAAGTAGTTATGTCTCACCTAGGAGAGGCTTGAGACTCCCATACACAATAAGAGGAGGTACATAACCAGTTATTGTGTCCCTCAGCTTCAACATGTAAAGAGACTGTGCTGTCCGACCCCAACCTGGCCGGGACAACTGCACAATAACCCCTACAAATTACCCCCTCGATATCCTAGGTAAGGCAACTAAGGTCACCTCAATATAATCAATGCTCAGGTGGACAGTTACAGGTGGGATTGACCGTATTGGCAGGGTAGCAAAGCCTGAAACTGTCGAAAGAGCCCCCAGATACGAATACAATCCTGGAAATATCTCCGGTGCTACTCAATTATGACTAGGGTCCATCCCAATCAATAACCGCTCACACTGCCTCGTGCTTAACTCCCTTTTGAGAGGAGGATCCTGAGAAACACCAATTATATCAAGGAATTTCAAGATCTCACCTGAACAAACACATACAAGTTGTTGTTTAGTGGTCTTGGAGAATTTACTGACAATGAACTATTCCAAGACCCTAAAACCTAATCTTGTTGGTGAACCCTATAAAAGAAAAAGGTGTAATCCATTTTAATTAAGCATTAATTTTATTTGGATTTATTACTCAAAAGAGGTAGATGGCCATGCAACTAATGGTGTTATGACGCAACATAAAGCAAAATGCACACCTAACAATCAATGCAAATGCATTGTGTCCAATGAAAATAGGGTATGCTACTACATGAAATGCAAAATTTTTATTCAAATGATATGTGCAATCGTTCCTATATGAAGTCCTGACTAATACTTCAAAGCAAATCTAGTGCAAGTACCATGCAAAATGCAAAAATGCAATGCATAATGATGGAAATAAGCAAATATTTTTGGATTTTTTGAAATAAAAATGACATACTAAGGCAAAAGAATGATTCTACTACCCCCAGACTTAGTAAGCACAATCAAACAGTACTTACACAAAGTACCAAGGTAAAATAAGTCTAATGCACTAATCCCAAAACAAAAAATAAAAAATGCAATGACAAGAACATTCTTAAAAAATAAATTTACCCTAAAAGAATGTCTCTGGTCAGAAACAGAGGTGTATACAGACTCTAACAGTGTCAAAGGAGACTCAGCAATCATCAACATTCACCTAGAAACAACCAATCTTCCTCTAGAAGGAAAAACTAAGGGCATACATGACTGTTCGCTGTAAAACTGCGTATGTACATGGATATATCAGTTAAAACCGCGTATATCCACAAATTTGAGTTCAAAACTCACGTACACGAAGAAAAGTGCATAAAAACAAAGGCAAACAGACAAGCTGAGACAAACTTCACACCAATCAGACACTACCAGGCATACATGCCCCCAGACCTGACACAGAAACAAAGAAATAAGAGGAATTCAAAGTCATTGAATGCTGATAAAAAACCTCGAAAGGAAAACTACTAGGAACTCCCCAGCGGATTCGCCAATTCTATTATGGAGAGAAATTCCTATGGCTTGGGGTACCACAACAGACAGCTTGACTCCAGAAATCAATCATTTCCAATATGCAAAAGAAGTCAAATATCAAACACTAAAGGATCAAAACTCGTACCTTATTCCATATGGTTGAAGTAGATCCTCGTTGAGCTTTCCAACTCCAGCTTGAATTGATAAATTACTTCCTCAACAATCAGTAAACAAGACAAGCATGCTATATATATTGGTGTTAGATCTATTCTAGCATATATAACCAACAACGTATAAGCATTTGAAATCATCCATGGTTAAAATATTCATTCAAACATACATTATTGGACAGGAAAAGATATTTATATTAATCTAAAATCAGAGATTACAATAAATATAACCTCTGTCGGCACGTCTATGAATCGGGGAAACTGAATCCCCCACTTGGGCCTCCACCACCTCAATCCTCCATCTCTCGATAGCAAGCTCACAAGCAAAATACAAGCTTGGGAAGAACACCAAAGTGCTCCAAGGGACAAAGGGATGCAAAATCAAGCATAAGTTCTAGCAACAATGGACTATAGTTTCTTTGCTCTCAATTCTCACATATTCTTCAATGTATCCAAAGGGTTCCTTATATAGCTCTTCAATGGGGCAATGAAGGGTCAAATTTGAGCGATCTCAAGGCATATGGAAGGCCAAGAGACAAGTGAGTTGGATCCATGTCAAGGAAAACTCCAAAAGAATTTGGCCTTTTGCGCACATCCCGATGTACGTGGTTTTAGGGGTCAAACCCGCGTATATACGTGAGAAAGGGTTTAAAAGTCGCATATAGCAATTTAAGCATGTTTTTAGGGATGATCTTGGAAACATCAAAGGTATAAAAAAGGTCCATGGGGTCCAAAGAGTCTGCAGAGGGACAAGGGAAGGACATACAAGTGTGATTCACTAGGTGTGGTAAAATCAGCTATAACACCTACTGACATGCAAAAGGTGGTGTTGTAGCAAAACTCACCCAAGTGTAACCATTTGGTTGAAGCTTTTTTGTTGTTCTCCCACATAGTTTCGGAGGTACCCTTCCAACAATTTATTCACCCTCTCTATTTTTCCATCATTTTTTGGATGGTAGCTTGTACTTGGAGTCAATTGAGTTCCTACCAATATGAAAATTTCTTCCCAAAAATCACTCATGAATCTACCATCTCTATCACTCACAATGCTCTTGGGGAGCCCATGCAATCTGAAGATTTATTTGAAAAAATGATCAGCCACTTGTGAAGCACTAAAAGAGGATGTAACAGAAAACAAATGAGAACAATTAATCATTATATACACTACCACATATATGCAATCCTTTCCCAAATATTTGGGCAAATCGGTGATGAAATCTATCGATACACTGTCTCATTTTTTCTTCGGAATGGGAAATGGTTGTAATAGACCAGTGGGGTGTGTGAGTTCTGATTTGTTTTTCTGACATACCTTACATTCAGTCACATACTTCTTAACATATTCCTTCAACCCCTTCCAATAGAACCTTTGGTTTAGTTGCCTATAGGTTTTGAAGATCCTCGGATGACCTGCTTGTGGGGAATCATGTGCTTCTTGCAAAAAAATGTACTTAAGATTTGAATCTAAAACCAAATAAATCATTCCCTTATAATATATCATCCCATTCAAAATTCTGTAGTTATCATCTCCCATGAGTCCTTCTAATACATCACAAGCAAACTTATCTTTGGCATATTCAACTAGTAGCATGTCTTTCCAATTTTTAGCAATGTCCATAAGAGAAAAAGACAGTCTTCGAGATAATGCATTTGCTACAATGTTATTATTTCCTTTCACATACTCAATATCAAAACCATAATATTGGATATTGCTTACCCACTTTTGTTTCCTTTCATTTATATCCTTTTGGGTAAGGAAGTGTCTTAGACTATTTTGGTCAGTTTTCATTACAAACTTGTTTCCTACCAAGTATTGTCAAAATTTGGCCAAGGCATGCATGATGGCCAACATATATTTGTCATATATGGAGTAAATATTTTCATGAGGATGAAAATTTCTTCTCTCAAAGGTTACAGGGTGTTGGCCTTGCTTTAGGACAGCCACTACTCCTTCACCCGAGGCATCACATTCAACAACAAAAGGCTTAGAAAAATCAGGTAATGCAAGTATGGGAAAACTACTCATTACCTCTTTAATTTTTTGGAAGTCCTTTTCAAGCTATTCATTCCACTTGAAAGCATTCTTCTTAGTCAAATCAGTGAGTGGAGAAGTAAACTTGGAGAATCCTTTCACAAACTTCCTGTAGTATGTACATATTCCAATGAAGCCTCTTAATTCTGTGATGTTTTTTGGTGATGGCCATTCTAAGATAGACGTGATATTTTCCATGTGAACTTTCACTCCATATTTCCCAATAATGTCCCCAATATATAATATTTTTTTCATCCCAAATTCACATTTAGACATCTTAGCATACAAAGACTGTTCTTGCAAAGTTTTCAACACAATCTCTAGGTGTTGCAAGTGCTCTTCCCAAGTTTTACTGTAAATGAGAATATCATCAAAGAAGACTAAAACAAACCTTCTAATCTGCTTTCAAAATATTCTATTCATACATGCTTGAAATGTAGTTGGATCATTAGTCAACCCAAATGGCATAACAAGAAACTCAAAGTGACCATAATGACATCAAAAAACAGTCTTTTGCACATCTTCCTCCATCCGAATTTGGTGATAACCAGATCTAAGGTCAATTTTGGAAAAATACTTAGCTCCAAATAGATCATCCATGAGCTCATCAATAGTAGGAATAAGATATCTATTCTTTATGTTCTTCTTGTTCAAATCTCTAAAGTCTATACACATCCTCAAAGTTTCATCTTTTTTCTTTACCAATACTACTGAAGAAGCATAAGGGCTAGAGTTTGGTATAATGACTCCCAACTCCAAGATTTCTTTAATGGTATTCTCAATCTCATAGCTGAACTTCTTGGGATGTATATAATTTGTTATTTTAATGGGTGAAGTACCCTCCTCCAAAACAATGTTATGCTCAACCCCTCTATCAGGTGGTCTACCATGTGGAAGATCTCTGAAAACGTTTTCATATTTGTGCAAAAGTGTGTCTATCTCTTTTGGGTGTTTAAAAACTCTGATTTTTGGCTTGGGAGAGGTTATATAACATTCAAAATCCCATTATATATCCCCATTCCTCAATATATATCTCATACTATTTCAATTTACTACGTATTTTGGGTAAGTGTGTTGCCCTCTCACAACCCTTAATACCCCTGTTGAATCTTGAAATTTCATTTTAGGAATTTGCTAATTTACAGAATGCTCTCCTATAGAAAACATCCATTGAAATCCCAATACTACATTAGTATCAGCAACATCAACCACATAAAACTATCAACAAAAGTATAGGTACCTATGGTGACTTGCAGCTTGGGAATCCATGTGTTGCATTGCATTGTGTTGTGACCTGGAATGACAACTGTGAAGACATCAAATGGTTCACTTGGTATCTTTATTTTCATCACCATATCTACATCAATTAAATTATGTGTATCTCTTCCATCTACCAAAACTGAAGCTCTTTGTCCCAATACCACACCCTTGCATCGAATAGTGTGATAGCAAGACACTATTGAAAGTACTGCCATTTTTGCTTTGTCCGGTGAAGGCTGATTGTGTTGTTGTTTTTATTATTCATATATTGTCTCGTATGCCTCATATTTATCTGAATTTTACCCCTATTCATCCATACTCCCTTCATACCCATCATTATCATAAAATACTTCTATGTATTGAGCCTTTCCTTTAGCACATTTATGCCCGGGTGTCCATGGTTAGAAGCATGTGAAGCACAATCTTTTCCCTCAAATTTCCTCCTTGTTTTGTCCTTCTTTCTTATTATTTTCAAATGTATCATTTTGCCAAAAATTCCTATCAGGTGCATCCTTTTTCCAAGGCCTTCTTTCAAATTTGAAGTTAGGCTTGGGAGGAAATCTTGTTCTAGGAAGCACATTTTGAAGATATATAGTCAAGCTCGTTGCATCATTTAGGTTAGTAGGAATATGGGATTTTAAAAAACCTTTTAAGGGATCTAACAAACCTTTAGTGAATAGAAATACTAACCTTCCCATAGATACATCAGCCACCTTAACTTATAATCTTTGGAATTCCAACATATACTCAATAGGAGTTCCTACCTACTTCAATTGTGCTAGTTCTTTGAAAGACAATTCTGGATATTTTTGCTCAAAACTTTCTAATACCCTGACAATAAATTATCCATATTTTTTAACCTGATCATGACCCAAGGTATTTAGGCCATGGAACCACCATTCATTGGCATCTCCATCCAAGTGCAAAATATCCATTTTTAAAGCATCTTCTTCCACCATTGGATTCAACTGAAAATACACATCCAATTTTTTCACCCAAGTGTTAGCAGAACTTTGAGGTGAACCATCAAAAGTAGGAAGTGGCACCTTACCTATGGCACAATTCAATTTTTTTTTTTTGATGTAGAGACTTATTGTCCTCCTTCTTTTTAAGTTTGTTTTCCATGGTGAAGTACTGCTCAAATGTTATACTTCTCCTACACTCTTCATCCAATTTAGCCCATTATTGTGTCATTGTGTCAATTTCAAATTAAATGTTAGTCTCTTCTTTGGGAATAAGGAATTTAGGTGCAGTAGGCCTTGGTATTCTCTGAAATTCATGAGGTCTATTATGGGTTCCTATTGTTTAGAAGATATGCTCACCCATTGTCTTCTTTTCTTCTGAGTGCAAACCATTATTGTCTTTTATTACTCCTAATTTGCTTCCAAATTGGCTAGCCAGAAATTCAAATCCTTTCATAAGCTTCTGGTTGATTTTCTTGGTTATAACATAAAAGAGAGGTTTATGAGTTTAATATATTCAAGCTTTTCATGATCAATGGGTCCCTTCCCCTCACTAGTCATAGTTTCAGTAAAATGTACCTCTTCTTCTACTACTTCTTCTTCAACAAAAACATTATCAACTTCAGGATCTAAGGGTGGTGGTTTATTGCTTTGAATCCTTGTTACTACCATCAGGTGCCAATATTATTCTCTGATACCATTTGCAATGTCCCTTTTTAATTTTTTTACCAAAATGCCCAATTTTGTAATTTTTTTTCAATTTTGGCTCTTGACTAGTTTTAGTGTCTTGGTCTCCAAATCAGCCCAATTGCTTCCAAATATTTAGGGATGTATTATTTCCCTCCAATCAGTTCTACAAGTATCTACTAAATTCTGAACAAGATAGATGATTTTACTAGCAATTTTGGGTTCAAATCCCTCTGGGGTAAGTGATAGAAATGGCTTCCCAAATGTACAGAAACCCACTAGAATTCTGAAGTTGAATAAGGGGATGTGTAGAATATATTATCATAGACTCATATGTATAACCAATAGAATTATCATGTATGTTATCACTTCTTTCAATCAGATGAGAAAACTAGTTTTGGACCCTTGGGGAAATGAGGTGTAGTTTGCCCCAAATGCTATGAAATTCGACCCAATGGTCACAAATTATCAGTTAATGAAAATTAAACCAATAATATACTTTAATGAAAGTCCATTCATTCATAAATCATAAATATTTCATACATACATTTAATTCCATCAAGATTACAAGAGTTTACAACAAGGTAGTGGGGAAATGGAATTGTTTCTTCATTATTGAGAAATAATATATGATATTTCTTGGCCTTTATACCTGATAGATTTATGAAATCAAATAATAGAGAATATACATCATAATAAAAAATAATTAAGCAATATAATCTCTCTCAAAGAGGTGAATAGCTGACCAAGTGCGCCTCACTCCATAGAGCTGAAATATGGTGAGAAAACTTGAGATGGAAGGAAGAAAAAGATGAACTTGATGTGTCCATGAGTTGCTGTATATTGCACCTATAACTTATGTCTCCATTGAATCTCCTTGAAAGGCCTGGGTGGCCTCTCCAAACACCTACTAGGATGGGAATCTTTCACCCTCGAAATTGGCTAAGGCATGAACTAGTCTTCCACTAGCTCTTTCTCTTCTCAATAGAAAATTTCATAAATGATAAAATTTTTATTATCATGGATGATACCTATATTTTATAAACATTATTTTCCTTCTATGGTTCCAAATCCATACATAAACCAAATCCAATTCTAATTGGTGTGGTTGCTCATGCTATGCCATGTGGCCCCTCTCTTCACCTTCCCTCTTCTCTGAAGTTCGAGTAGGAGCCTCTTGGCCTTATCCAAATCTAAAATTCGACACCTAAGATGATCTATTCAGGACTGAAATTTTAGTATGTTAGTATATCAGCCTTCATATCTAACTTTTGTCATAACTGTCATAGAATATCCATCCTTCGCGTCATAGATGTCATAAATGTAAGGGGAATCTACCCAAGTGTCCATGAAACTCCTATTTGGATCTTCCTCTCCCATTTAAGTTACAATTCATCGCAAATTCAACCTATGAAGTATATGTACAAGTATATTAACCTCATAATCCATCCCAAAACATTAGGCTTCCCATCAGGGATAATTTTAGGGGCGAATTTTAGCCCAGTGGGCTATTTTTCCATGTTTTCCTCCCAAAAAAGATTTTCCATTTTGCATTTTTTGAAGCCCTATTTCTCCCAATTTTGATGGGGCAAAATTTTTTAACCCTAAAAATTGCCAAATTATTATATAAATGATATAAAATCTTTGGAAATTAAAATATTTCTTGAAAAATATCGCCAATTATTTTATAGTTGGTGTTTTAAGAATTGGTAATATTCGCCAACATTTATACACTTTTAAATAAGTATGGTTCCATAAAATCATCCCTGCTTCCCATAGATTTGAAATTACAAGAGGGGCATGCCATTTAACATAGGAAATATAGCTTGAGTGGGCCCCATAGTCTCCATGTGTCTCCATTCTCCATATCCAGTTCATTTTTCACTTGAATTCATTTAATTAACTACATTAAATAAACATTTATTCCTTCTAATTTCCTAACACCATTTATTAGCTCCCTTATTAACTCCCCAATGCTTCCACCCAACCTACAGAACTAGTATTATTGATGTAATTTTTCCGCTATGCAATTATTTGAATGGGGACATTACATAGAGCTCCTCGCTCAACACAAAACATTAATTTCCCATGTGCTCAAGATCTCCTCACTTAACACAAAACATTACTTACCCATGTGCTCCAGAGCTCCTCAATTAACACAAACATCTCATCAATCATGTGCTTTAGGGTCCATGCCCAACATAAACAAGCATATATATATATCATCAACAATTGTCTTATGCCCAATATATATAAAAAAATCATCATGTTCATATGCAGTGGGGTCTTCGACCCGATATATCAAAATAAAATATCAAGACAACATCATAATCAATAGACTCATTCCTATAAGTGTTAGCTCCAAAATTCAGGATATTACATCCCTCCCCACTTAGAACAACACCATCCCTAGTGTTCTAGGGACTCGAAATGACATCATGAAACAAGGAGGGGTAAGCCTTTATCATGGTGGCTTCATTCTCCCAAGTATCCTCATAAGCCTCAAATAGCTTCCATTGCACTTTTAACTGGACTATGGTGCTCTTTCGAAGCTACACCTCTCTCTTGTCCAGTATATGAATAGGGTCAAGGGAAAAATACCCTTCAAGTTCCACTTATAATAAAAACCAATCAACTACATGTTTAGTATCATAAACATGTTTCTTTAACAAAGATGGATGGAAAACATTATGGACTCTTACATGTGTGGGTAACGCTATCTCATATGCCACTGGCCCTTTCTTGGCTAGTATTTCAAAAGGTCCAAAAAATATAGGTGCTAACTTACCACACCTAACCAAGCTCAACAAGATTCGTTTGGATTTTACTTTCAAGTAAACATGATCACCTATTTGAAAGTATTTATCTTTTCTTTTCCGATCCATGTAACTTTTCTAGTGATATTATGTTTCTTTAAGGTTTAGTTGGACCTTGGTAACCAACTATTCCAACTCTGTCAATAACTTAGGCCCTAACATGAGCCGATCCACTAGGATATCCCAAGTAACTAGTGTTCTACACTTCCATCCATAGAGTACCGAATGTCCCCTCCTTCTAGAATGTACAATCAATCCATGGACCATAGAAGTCCGGATTTTTCTACCTTGTATTCTTTTTGTTGTTGAAACAACCTGTCCTCTTGGAGTTTCTTGAGAATTTCCACATACAAGGGGTCAAATTTGTTGGCCACTCTCATCCTCTCATGCAAATCTGCATCGGTTTGACTCAAAGTCGCCTCATATATCATATGAGTTCGTCGGATCAAAGCATCGACAACCTTATTCTCCTTGCCCTTAATGTGATTTAGCTCGAAATGGTACTCACTAAGTAAATCCAACCACTTGGATTTCCTTGCATTCAGATCCAGATGATTGAATAAATATTTCAGACTCATATTATCTGTCTTCAGAAGGAACTTCCTTCCCATGAGGTAGTGCCTCCCCATCCTCAAAGCGTGGATGATGGTCACTAACTCAAGATCATGCGTAGGGTATTTTTGCTCATGTTATTTTAACTTCCGCGATTCATAACATATCACATGATCATTCTGTAGGAGGATTCCTCCCAGTCCTTCCTTGCTTCCATCCATGCAAACAAGGAAATCCCCATCGAGATTCGCAATTTGTAACACCAGTGTGGTCATCAAAAGTTGCTTAAGATTTTGAAAACTTTCTTCACACTTAGAACTCCATAAGAATTTACTTCCTTTCTTCTGCAAAGCGGTCATGGGGCAAGCGATTCTTGAGAAGTTCTCAATGAACTTTCGATAATATCTAATTAATACAAAAAAGGACCTAATGTCAGTGAAAGTAGTAGGGGTAGGCCAATCCTTTATGGATTTAATATTTTCCAAGTCCATAGCTATCCCTATCTTGAAGATAATGTGACCTAAGTACTGTATTTGTGGTTTGTAAAAATCACATTTACTAAACTTAGCGTAAAGATGGTGTTCTCTCAACACTTGTAGTACTATGTGAAGGTGTTCTTTGTGTTCTTCTTTATTATTGGGATAAACCAGTATGTCGTCTATAAATACCAAGACAAACTTATCCAACTACTTACTGAATATGCTGTTCATCATACACATAAAGTTCACATGTGCATTGGTCAACCTGAAGAACATCACTACAAACTTGTAGTGCCCGTACCTTGTATGGAAATCGATTTTGTGAATATCCTCATTGTGAATCCATACCTTATGGTACCCGGATCGTAGGTCAATATTTGAAAAGATTCTAGCTCCTCCCACCTGATCGAACAAGTCATCGATCATGGGGAGTGGATAACGGTTCTTGATAGTCATTTTGTTCAACTAACAGTAATCGATGCACATCGACATTGTACCATCTTTCTTCTTTACGAACAGTATTAGTGCTCCCCAAGGATATACACTAGGTCATATATACCCTTTCTCTATCAACTCTTGTGATTGCAGTTTGACTTCCACCAACTCAGGTGCACTCATGTTGTAAGGGGATTTGGAAGCCGGAACTGATCCTGGGGTCAGTTCGATGGAAAAGTCTAGGTCTCGTTTCGGAGGTAATCCTCGGATTTCCTCGGGAAACACATCCTTGAATTCTTGAAGAACGGGGAAGTATTCTATTCATTGTTCTATTTCAGACTCTATGTCTCAGATGTTTACTGCAAACATCTTGCAGCCTTTCCTGACACATTTCTTTGCTTGTAGGGCAGATATTTTCCTTACGGAAAATTTCTTCTGACTACCTTAAACCTTTAATTGGTTCCCTTGGATATCAGTACACAATATTGGATTATGTAAGAAATCAAGCATGACATGGTGTTGTTCCCGGCTAGTCCATGCCGATAAGTATATCACCAGATCCTAAAGGTGGGATGTTCAGGTTTACTTTCGTTGGAAAACCCTTCAGGTTTAGTTCACATTCTTTAACTATATATAAAACTTTTCATTTCGTACCTATGGATAACTAAAACTTCCAAGGTTTATCATGCTTTACTTTTCCTAGCATACATTCATCAACAATTTTAGGCAAAACATAGCTCTGGCAAGCATCAGGATCAATAACTATTGAAATACAAGTGTTCAAGATCTTACCTTCTATCTCAACCATTGTATCTTGATGATCTACCTATCGGCCATCCAATGCTGCATAAATCCACAATGTTCTAGCTATGTCCTCAACAGTTGGTTCTTCTTGTGAGTTATACAAGACCCCACTGGTCTTGTTCTTAATCTCGTCCATAATGAGGCTCGTTGCATTTCCAGCACTTGATATGTAGTGGGGTAGCATTGGATTATCTTTCTACTGGCTTGTTAACATTAGGAGCTGGTACATAAGGCTTCATACCAGATTTATTGAAGTTCTTCTTTATTGGAAAGCTATTATTTTTCTTTCCGTATGGCTGTGGGTTAAACCCGGGTTTGTGGTTATCATAAAAGTTCTTATAATTGTCTTGGTTTTGGTTCATTTTCTCCTGCCTTATTTGTCCATGCTCATAACAGATCCTAGCTTTATGCAGTGTGGTATCCAAATTTTTTGGCATGTTGAACTCAATCCTTTCCTGAAAATTGGGAGGAAAACATCCTAAAAATTGCTTGATCTTTACCTTTTCATCCTTAATGTATTGTACATAATGTAACATATCTAGAAATATGTTAATAAAAACGTCCATAGCCATAGGTCCCATATCGAAGAACCTTTTCAACATATATTTCTCTTGGAAGAGATTTCAGAAGTTATCCCAGCGTATTTCTCTTAGCTCATATTTCTTGGTGTGTTTTAAATCTCTCCACCACCTTGCTACCTTTCCATTCAAGTTATAGATGGCAAGATGAGTCTTCATCTAACTTAAGTGGTTATGAACCTGGAAATATTTCTCATACCCAGCAGCCATTCCGCATCGTTCTCCCTAGTGTTTACTTCACCTTCATAGGTCGGGGCTCTTATTTTTCTAAAATTCCCATGAAGACTGGAATTGCTTCTTTGTTTCTTTATTCGGCGAGAAAGAGAGTCATCACTAGAAGGACTATGATGATCTCCTTTCAGTGCTTTAGGGGTACGTTCCTCTTTTTCTTCTTCTCTTGGACTGCTGGCCCGTTTATGGTAAGGTTCTCTTTTGGAGCTGTTTGTGGCATTAGAGGAAATTTCAACTCAAAATGGGCCTTTTAACCCTCATTCAAATTTCATGTCATCATGTGTTAGCCAATGAAACTGATTTAAATTTGAAATACTGTATAGGTCTTAAACACTTTTTAATACAAATTTAGGGATAGGTATCATAAAAATTATTTTTTGTTTGTATTTTAGACATATCTCCATGTGTTTCTACTCAAATTTCGATCAGGAGAGATTGTTGGATGCGGAATTAAATTCCGCATCCAATGAGTACCCACTGGACATACTTTTAATGGACCCCGCTACCCCAAAAAACAAGAAATACCTGAAAAATGTGATGATGACATCATCATCACATTTTTCATGTATTTCTTGCTTTTTGGGAAGAGAGGTCAGTCAAAAGTATGTCTAGGTCTTAAACACTTTTTAATACAAATTTAGGGATAGGTATCATAAAAATTATTTTTTGTTTGTATTTTAGACATATCTCCATGTGTTTCTACTCAAATTTCGATCAGGAGAGATTGTTGGATGCGGAATTTAATTCCGCATCTAGCAATCTCTCTCGATCAAAATTTGAGTAGAAACGCTGGGAGATATGTCGAAAATACGAACAAAAAAGTAGTTTTTTTCTTTTCTTCCACCAAGATTAATAAATATTATTTTATTATTTTAACTATTACTTTATTATTTTCCTTAAGAGGTCCATTTTGAGTTGAAATTTCCTCTAATGACTTAGTAGGTTTACCCTGCGAGCTTCCTCCCCTCATATTTCTCAGTAATGCTTAATTTATAGCTTGATTTTCTTTCCTTTCGTTCAGACTATCTTCTCTAAGACTTCACAATTTTGCTTGAAGACTGTGTATAGTCTTCAAAATATCAGAATTCAGATCCACCACCAGTTCTGCTTCTGGGGTGGGGGTGTAAATGTTTCCTTGTCAGCTGTTATCTTCCTCAGTATTCATAAACTGAAGGACACAAAGTACCATGAATCCCCCTGCGGCCTCTACCCCACTACATCCACTGACAAATCTTTTCTTCTCCTTTCTAAAGAATATACTTATCTAGGTGCCTATTAAACTAGCCAACACAAATATTTGACCTTTCTCATCACCCTAGATCGGTCAAACTAACGAGGGGAGAAGATACGAGGAAAAATGGGGCTTGTGGTAAAGTTTATCCTTAAATAAGAAATTAAACAAAATAAGCCAAGCGCTATATCACAACGAGGAAGATCCTACTCAATTGTGAGGTGAGGGAAAAAAGAAATAAGCAAACACTTGAAATAAAAATGCTATCCAACACAATTTCACATGGATGAGCAGAGCTACCTCAGTTGTGAGCTGCAAGCAATAAGAAAACAAACAATGAAGTAAACTAATTTAAATTGAAGCAACTTACAAGGTCATGCAAGGATGGGAAGAGCCACTTCACTTACATGCAATCGAAACCAAAATCACTAAGTATTGAAAAATAGAAATGAAGCACAACAAACTCAATCCCAAAATACTTTCTTGGGCTTATTACAAATATGTAGATTTCAGCACTAATATTTATTAAGAAATGAGAGATAAATAGTGATTTTTTAACTGTTTTTTTGTGAGGAACTTGAAGTAGACCCTCTTTGGTGTTGGTGTTTGATAGTGGTTAAACTTAAGCATTCCCCCACCCTGCAAGATAATAAACCTACATAAAAAAACAATATATCATAGCACAAAAGTGATAGAAATGAGTTTTAAACAAACTCAAATTTTTTCATGCAAAGATAAAAAAAAATTAAGGCAAAACTAGCATGTAAAAACCTAAAAAATGATCATATTTGAGTGCAAAATGAAGTATTTAAGAGCTGCAATAAGAATAATAATGTTAGTAAAGATGCCAAGTTATTTTCAAAATTTGTTGGACAATGGGGTATCCCACCTAGGAATCCCACCTTCCAAACTTGGGAAACCTGTAACAAAATTAGCTAAACAATGAAAATGGAGTGATAAATCCATAAAGAATTGAGAAACAAAATATTCATGCTAGAAATACTTTAACTCCCCAAATTCTAAGCAAACAACCCGCATAGCATGCAACAAAATTATTATAATACTATTCTCAAGCAAAAAACTTTGCTTGAGATTCCAAATACAAAACGAACCAAGAATGGAACAAGATAACCTCAATCACAATGGATGGGCAATACTTCCTCCAAATATTTTTTCTATTATCATCCAAACTTGAAATTACAATGGCTCCTCTTGGACAAGAATGGAGCAAGAGAGCAAGAATGGGAGAAATGGGGGAATGAGAGAGCAAGGGAGCATGAGAAAAAAATGAAGCAAGAGCATAAGCAAATCCAGCCCAAATGAGGAGGAATTCCCTCCTTCAATAGGGAAAATGAAAGAGGGAGGCTCTTTGCATGTTAGACAAGTGCCATAAGGGAGAGAAGGGGGCTAAAGAGAGTGTGGTGAATTTGCTCAAGGAGGGAAAAACCATGGTTTGGGATCTCAATTATGGGGAGAGAAACCTCCCTTTTAATCAATTTAACCTTATTTCTATTTAAACTGGGGAGGAAACCACCATAGTGGGGCCCCTCCTATTGAATTTCACTCACCCAACCAATGAAAGAGAGGAGGGCACACCACCTAGAGTGGGAAACTCAAAACTTGTTACATGCTTGCTTGGGGGAGCCACTTTTGGTATTAAATTTGTCTTAGGAATTTAATATAAACATTAGAACCTTTAATTGGCCACCCCAAGTGACTATAGTCACTTTTCCAAAATTTGGCTCTCTAATTAAATGCCCAATATCCTGATTTCGATGACTGACCTGGGAAAAAGTGACAAAAACCATAGTAATACTTGTCTGAATGACTTCAAACTTGGTGCAAGGGTGTAAGGAGTATCATGCCATTTGTAATGAGTACCCATTTTTCATGAGTACCCCATTTGCAGAAATTTCATAGAGATAAGAAGAGAACAAGAGTTGTCTCGCTTGATATAATCATTAAGTAATATTCTTATCTTCAAGGCATATCCAACATGTGCATGGTACATTGTTGTCCACCTAGTTGGTTTGGTGGTCAATATTCTGGCTCCAACCATTGGACATGTGCTCAATCTAGTCTTCAGGCAAGGAGAGGATATGAGAACGCCAGAATATATGGTTCTTATAATTTGTAAAAAAATCTCAACTTGACAAGAAAACCTTAGTAGCACAAGGGTGAAAACACAAAGTTGGGAAACAATTCCATGAAAAATCATTTTTTATGTATAATTTCCAATTTCTCAGCCGAGAAAAAAGTCAACAAATTGTTTCGTCCGAGAGTTGTAATATTTCTAGGACGAGAAATTAACCATGGTTAAAATTCTCTTGTCTGAGAGTTGTTCCATAATAAGATAAGTTTTCGACCGAGAGTTTTAAACTTTCTCATCTGAGAGTATTGGCATAATTTTTACATTAAACTATCAGAAATGTTTATCGGCCAAGATATTAGATTCCTTTTTAACTCTTAGCTGAGAAATGTTTAACTATATAAATCCAAACCCCCTCCCCACCTAACCGACCATCGTCGTACTTTTCTTGGTTTTTCCCTGTGAGGCTTTCACCCCGAAAACCAAGCTGTTGATTTTCATGCTTGGTCATTGGATTTTTGAGCTTCCGCTTAGTCCATCGTCATCATTTCACTGGTTTTTCGGTCAGGGTAAGAGGTTTTCTAGCTTCTGCTTAGTCCACCATCGCACTATTTGAGGTTTTTCGGTTAGGCAGGGTAGCAGTTTTTCACCCTTGGTAAGGCCTTTTCGGGCTTGCCATTTCAGTCGACCATCATCATTATTCTGGCTCACACCAAGACGAAGGGGTTTCCGCTCAATTAGATCAGAATTTTCTATCCTGGTACATGCATTTTTTCATTCTTTGCATCCGAAGATACATGCTACATTTCTTTCTTGAAATTACCAGTTCTCATAAGGCCGTCTTCAAAATATATATCTTCTGGTTATGCCACCATTTATGTATTGAATTTACCATCTCTTGGGGGAGCAGTATAAGAGTTAACAAAAACGCCCCCAAACCACCGGAACCCGACAACCAAATTCTGGTTTAAATCATAATTTAGAGGGTTTAAATCTCAATTTTAACAATATGGGTGGTTTCAAAAACATGGATTTAGTCTAGAATAGGAAATTGAAAGTGATAACATTGCAAATTGATGATAATAACAATTTCCCAGTATCAAATTGGCTAATTTTTATAAAAAAATCGACCAGAAAAGCGAGGCATTTTGGTTATCTTTTATCCTACGCGTCCCGCCCAGTAGCTGTAGTATGAGTTTACTGCCCAGCTGTAGTGTGAGAATGTCTAGGTGTAGGGTTTGTACCTGGCCTGTATACATCCCCATCTGTGCTCTTGAACTATTCTTTCCTTTCGTGGTGCTATGAGATGCTGAGTTGTGTCACTGTGAGGTGCTAAGGGGTTGGATCCAATTATGAGAGCCCGCATATTGAAACACTCACTACCCGCCAATGAATGCACGTCTGTGTGTAGCTAATTAAGGGCTCATTACACATAACATTATATACGTGAATTTACAATTTGAGAATCATATGCAACATATAGTGGCTAAATGTTATACTTAACAAATGTTCCCAACATAAAAGACTTTGAGACATGTTGTTTCCATACAAGCATATCGATGAAGACATGTTACTGACAAACGATGAGAGCTCTTGGGACCTGCTAGGAATTGATTGGGCATTTGATAACAAATTTGTAATTAACTTAAATAAATAAACCATGACCGAGCAATCATTCAGTCGAGAGGGAGAGTTCTGGGCTTGGTGTCTTGGGAATAGATGGTAGAAAACAGGGCTAGTAGCAGAGGTACCTTACCCCCTTTCACCATAAATTCTACCCCTCAAAACTAGTCACTTTTGACCGAGTTTGTGCATGCAAGCTCGAATGAGAAGGAGAGGAATTGAATTTATTTCATCAAAGAATATTTTATTTAGGACGAGTAATGCCTTATGAGGAGGTCTTATGAATTGAGGCTGCTTCCTAAGAGTTTTATATTTTTCCTTTCCTAGAAAGGAGTGAGAAACCAACCCTTTCCTTTCCTAGAAAGGTCATTCTTGATAGATTTTAACAACTTTTTCACTTCCTCCATGCTCATAGGATTCATGTATAAAGGTTACTGGTATAGTGGGTTGTTAATAGTTCCCCCGTACCCCCCACCCCGTACATAGGTGTTCCTAGGTGAAGATAATAGCACCACTCCATCCATCCCATTGTCCTAGGTTGAAGATATAAATCCTGAGTATAGGTTGTTGAATCATGCTGGCCCTCCCCAAATAATTTAAATTCTAGTGACTATGAAGCTCTTCCATAGAATGTGACTACGAGGGGTAAATATATCGTATTATATTGTGGGACCTCCAATTTGGATTCCTGACTTTAAGTAATTGGTTATTGGGCAACACTCAATGCCATGTCATGAAGTGTAATTTCATGAATTAAAGCACTTTCCCTTTCCTTCCTGTCTTGCTTCGTAACTTGGTTAGGCTAGGAGAATAAACCCGGGTTGGGAGATGAAAGAAATGGTGGGATAATATCACTTACATGCTTCTTGCTTGCTTGCTAGATTNGGGGGCAAGATTCTACTAGTAGGATTCTCTTGCTTGCTTGCTAAATTGATTTTTTTTTGGGGGGGGGGGAGGTTAAGGTGGCTCATTGGGGTACAAAAATCACTTTCCTATTTGATAAAAATGACATTTAAATGCGTTCCTCTATGAGAAGTAGAATTGAATCGATTTTTTTTTTTTTGAGCGCCTTCTTTATCTAGTTGAACCCAGGCTTGTATAAGAGGTGGGATGGTATGAAATCACCCGACAAAGCTAGGACAACTTGTTAATGCTAGAACCTTTGGTGGATATATCATTTGGTGAGAGGCTAGAGTTTAACTATGGCTAAGAATTAACCAGGAAGGCTAGTAGACCATGGCACTAGACGGGTTGCTCTGGTCAGTTGACTATGCAATTGGAAAAGAGATTGAAGTGGAAGTAGATGACTTGATTTTATCTACTTTCCTAGAGTAAGGAAGGTACATGCTCAGTACACCAACCAATTATAGCTAGTAAACGTAGTATGCGTAAGGAATCCACATAGTACATTTCCACCAAACCCACGTCCAAGTCCAACGAGCAAGTTCACTTACACAAAGGCGTTCCAGTCTGCCTAAGAAAAACTCCCAGGAAATTAGTAAAGTCCAACAAACCCACCTCATTTAATAGACCCAGGACACTTTCACTATGCATTTAGTTCAATACACTTCTCCCAACTTAACATCCAGACCCTTCTTTCTATGATTACCGCTCCCATCAATCGCTTACCCTTACCCAGCTGACGTAACGATACTGCTATTTAGGCCCCTTCATTATACGATTACCATACACAACAAACAACTTTAATACCTAGGAAAAGTGCATGGGTTAAAGCCCAAGCCCCAGGAAACAATGTTTAGTGTAGATAAGTATCCTTTCTTTCCTTATCTACGCATGTATATAGTAGCTCAAGGTTATTTGAAGGATCTAATTATCCTAGTACAGCTGAATTTGATGCGGCCACAAAGCCATGTGCCTTTTCCCTGCCACTGTGTGTTTCCTCTTGCCTATTTTTGTGTCTCCTTCTGCCTACCCACTGTGTATTTATCATCCCCCCTTTTAGTGTTAGTAGCATTTGACACTGTAACCGGGTTATCTGCATCAGTCAGTTAAACAATTGCTGCTGGATTTTGAACGAGGAATCTATAACTTAATTAACTGGAGAAACTTTTAGCTATGCTACTAGATATGATTATGGCTTAGCTCCTGCAACCCTAGCGTATTGTGCTGGTCCTACTACCTATTGGGTGGTGGGTAATTGAAAAAAATTTATTTGGGAAAAGGAATAGATACATAGCTTACTACTAATACTTACAGTAAATGTATTATGTAGGAATACCTCATTCAATAATTATTGGGATGCATAAGCATTATAAGAGGTTGGCTTGGAGAATAATTTACCTCTTTCCTAATATTTTAATTGAGATATAATGAATAAAAGGAGAGTTAGGATAAATGAAAATCGAACTAAATCTAGATTCCAATCCTGTTAAGGGAAGACCCTACATATTGAATCCTAGAATCACCATCGTTGGGACATTTGGGGTACTGAAAACCATTTATTATTTAATTATAATTGCAACCCTAATACGAAAGATGAATGAAATATTACACAATAACTTTTTTGGAGTTGCATATATATTTTCCTCTACAAATATGGGTTTTCCATTATGTTTCATTTACCATAAAAAATTGAACGGTCAGGGGAGGTTTTTCAAATTGTATGGATGTAACTCTTCCGATGAAACATCCTTCCCTAACTGGATAGCAATGGAACCTCCTGGGCACTCACTAACTGACTTACTTATTCGCAATGATTTATAACCATTGTGAATGACCTTTAATGCTCGGCTATCCCAACAAACAAACAACCAAGCAAACATGGATTCAAGGGTTTTTTATTTAGGGAATGTCAGTGGTCCACCTAGGGTACTGAAAATAATTTATTATTTAATAATAATTTCATTTTGCATTTCAGAAAGTTTCGCTATGTTATTAGGTATGAGATCTTTTATGTTTAGTGTCAGTGGGAACCTATCCACTTGCTGGGTAGGAAAGAAACCAAGCAAGGGCTTGTACAAACTGAATCAAATGCTCGAAATCGAGAGTTTTTTCCCCACCACAACCCATGAATGCTAGAACCTGTGGTGGTGGTGAAACAGATGGCAGGAGACCTACATATTGAATCCTAGAATCAAATAGAGGGTAAAAGAAGAAATATATTAATATTGGTTATTAGTCTCATCTTCATGAATCACATTTTGATAGTCCAATTATGATTCAAGACAAGAAGACATGATCCTTAGAAGTTCCAATATCTGTTGATTTGTAGACCTCAACCCCAACTATGACCATGATTAGTTCCCACTCTACTTATGTCTGTGATTAGTTTCCAACACCCTTTAGTGACAAGGTGCGAGATCATGAAAGTGTATTGGTTGATCCCACTAAGATCATTGTCACTAGTAACTTAATCAACCCACTAATTTCCATTTCTTGCAACTAAATCTTAGGTAAATTGGTTATTCTTGACAGTTCAACAATGGCAATGATACTATTAAAAAGACTATGGAGTAATTGAAGAATGAAATAGATGCAATAAAAGAATGTATTTGTACAAGGAGTGTGAAGCATCCTTAACATCCTAAAAAATTATCTGGTAATGATGGAAATTTTAGTTTTCCCTAAGTGGATGGCTGAATTCCATGTACATGCCAACTTTTCAATTATAATTTGGGTAGGTATCCATGCACAACCTAGAGAATCAATCTTATTTCATAAAGTTTACATTAATAGAAATACGTTGACTCGATCCAAGTGAAACTATGCGAGTACTAAAGTGGAAGGGCTAGCCATGGTATACATGCTCCATATGTTTGAGCATTATTTGTTAGGTGGGTATTTTAAATTATTCATAGATCATTGAACTATGAAGTCAATAAAACTATGTTGGGAGGTCATATCTAAATATCGTAACTGTTATTTTAGGAATTTGTCTTTAAGGTTGACTATCTCTATCTACAACATCATAGATAAGCACGAGTAAGAGATTAGCATGAGTAAGAACTATTGTAAACACGCTATTTCAATAAGGAGAACATGAACACCATAAATTAATGGGAATAAGAAGAAGCATCAAGCTAAGTAATGAGTACAAAGATTACTAATAATACTTATAGTAAATGTATTAGCTACGTTATATCCATAATGTATGAGCATATTGTACAGTGATCTAAATATATTTACTAGAAGATCCCTAGTTATATCAATATTCTATGTAAGTTCTTATAAAAAATACAAAGCATAATTTTTTAGGCTGATCTGGACTAGGTATGTCCCTTCGTGTCTAACATTTTTTTGAGGCTGATCCAGACCATATCCAATATTAGATGCTTACTAGAACTACTCAGTAAGACTAAAAATAGCAATCGTAGGTGGAAGACTATAATATCCCAAACTGAATATGGTATAGATTATTGTGATTGTTCTTGTGTCTTAGTTGATGACTCTTGACACTTCTCTGATCAATACATTCCTTAACGCATGTTTTGTTTGTAAATGAGGGTGTAATGTTTGAATTGGGTTTATTATTAGGAACGTTCACAACACAATTGAGGGTTCCTTATCAGACTAGACTTATTGATATCTATACTCAGTAATGATCTTTATTTGTATCCAATACATACTTAACACAGAGATTCATAAAAAATTGCAATATATATCCATAAATAACAGCAGTGTAGAAATAATGTAAATTCAGGAAATTATCAGATCTGATTTGAGAAGTACCTCGAACAACAATATCTAAGATGGCAGTCTTTTAAGCCTTAACAGAGTTGAATTGTAGATGATTGTACAAATGATTTTAGTGATCAAGGTGATGCCCAATGTCTGAAGATAACGAATTCCTAAGAATGTCCCAGCTATGCAAATAATTAATTTCCCATATTGATGGTTCACGTCGTCTCAAATAGTGATAAGGGTGGATTGCTTGATGGTCATAGTAACCTAATATAAACACGCATATTTATGAATATGCTTCAATGAAATGGAATCTTTGAGTACCATGCTCAGCTAGGAGCACCTTCCACGTGTTGATCCCTTCCTTCTTATGTGCATGTAGGTCTCAAATAATAATGGAAAGTCAATATCTGAGGGCTGTAGTAGTTTGATATAGAAACACAGATGATGAATAGGCCCCAAGGGAAGTGCGTTTACTTGAGAGCTATGCCCAAATTCGAGAAAGAGCACCCAAATAGACTAATGACGCTTCTCTTGAGTGTATGCAACCCTTAAATATGTGAACACAATCTCTTTAGTACTCCATCCATCTTATCCAAGGAAATTTAAGTGATTCTTCATTGGGTTATTGCCTTCCTATAGATATCATGCTTATTAAATAGGTTGAGTTCCCTCGTGATAATCCTTTGCTCACTGATAACTTGTTTCCAATAGAATGAACCCTTTCCTAGAGTAAATCGTTTCCCTGTGATTTTGAGGAGGAATGGATGGAAATAACCACGATTTTAGTATACAATTTAGTAGTAGCAGTATAGAGGAAGATTGTTTCCCAAAACTTGGTGGAGCCCCCCTTTCTCAAAAATGATAGGATCGCTACTATGATTAATGAATGGATATGCCCAACTATAAACTTTAAGGAAGCTCCAACAATTCCCTAAACACAATGAATCTCTGATGTAATGAAGTACACAATGGTGAATCTGGATGATTCATCCTAGCAATTGGTTAGGTTGTATATATTTCACCACTGAATCCATTTAGGTCAACGAAATGTGCCCTAAACCCTAAGTAGCTCATCGAGCTCCGAAAACGTGTTTCCAAAAGATGAATAATAACAATGATATCCTTTTGATTCAACTAACCTTTTTATATAGCTTTTAGGGTTTGTATGTCAGTTTTAGGGTTTTCATGCATGCTACTTTTAGGGTTTGCATGCATGTCACTTTTAGGGTATGCATGTCACTTTAGGGTTTGCATGCATGTCACTTTTAGGGTTTGCATGCATGTCATTTTTAGGGTTTGCATGCATGTCACTTTTAGGACCATTTCAAAGATAGTGGCAAGACGAGTATAAAAAAACACTCTTGAAACTCAAGTAGAAAATAGTAATCTTGGGTGTAAGTCATAGTCGCAAGATGACTAGAAATAAATACTCTTGAAGCTCATGTTTTTGGTAGCTTACCAATTTATCTAATTTAATATTTAAAGGAATTTAGGTATTTTTGTTATATTAGGTAATTTTCCCCCTAAATGTTTGTCAAAATTCTTTTCCAGGTAACATATTTGGGAGGGAACCTCCTAGGCAGTTCCTCTCATTCCAAGGATGGTACCTAGGGTAAACACTAGATTGTTCAGGGAACAAGGCCATCTTAACAACTCATGAATATATTATGTATATCTAATCAACATTCAGATCACTTAGAGAAAACATGTCAAAAAGTGGGATTTGAACTCCGGTGGAGAGGGTAACAACTTTTTCGGACACCACTTTTGTCATATAATTTTGAAGAATAGGGGCATGTATCTAACAAAATGTCCAATGATTTCACAGTCTCGTTTTGTGCTCATTTTTGCAAACATGGAAAAGAGATGTCCAAGAAATCCTCTCTTATCCCAAGTAAGATGTGTTTCTTAATCAACAACATAATTTTATAGGGCTACCAAATGAATACCACGTGATGTCTTTCACTCTAGTTTGGGATGCATAACCATCCTTGGGGACTGAATTTTATGTCATGATGTTCATTTGGCGAGGTCTACCATTAGATGTGTATCTTGCTGCCCCATTAATTATGTCACTCGAGGAATCATTGTATTCAAAAATTCGTATTCAATAAATGAAGTACACAATGGTGAATCTGGATGATTCACCCTAGCAATTGGTTAGGTTTTATAGATTTCGCCACCGAATCCAATTAGGTCAAGGCAATCTTCCCTAAACCCTAAGTATCTCATCGAGCTCCCAAAACGTGTTTCCAAAAGATGAATAATAACAATGACACCCTTTTGGTTCAACTAACCTTCTTATATAGTTTTTAGGGTTTGCATGCATGCCACTTTTAGGGTTTGCATGCATGCCACTTTTAGGGTATGCATGTCACTTTAGGGTTTGCATGCATGTCACTTTTAGGAACATTTCAAATATAGTGGCAATACAAGTAGAAAAAAATACTCTTGAAAATCAAGTAGAAAATAGTAATCCTGGTTGTAAGACACAATGGCAAGTTGAGTAGAAATAAATACTCTTGAAGCTCATGTTTTTGGCAGCTAGCCAATTTATCTAATTTAATATTTAAAGGAATTTAGGTGTTTTTTGTGATATTAGGTAATTTGTCCCCTAAATGTTTCTCATTTTTCTTTTTCAGGAAACATATTTGGTAGGGAACCTCCTAGGTGGTTCCTCTCATTCCAAGGATGGTACTCAAGGTAAAGCCTAGATTGTTCAGGGCACAAGGCCATGTTAACAACTCATGAATAGATTATGTATAGGTAATCAACATTCAGCTCACTAAGAGGAAACATGTCAGAAAGTGGGATTTGAACTTCGATGGGGAGGGTAGCAATCTTTTTCGGACACCAATTTTGTCCTATAATTTTGAAGAATAGGGGCATGTATCTAGTAAAATTTCCAATGATTTCGTGTTTTGGTTTTGTGCTCATTTTCGCAAACAAGGAAAAGAGATATCCAAGAAATCCTCTCTTATCCCAAGTAAGATGTGTTTCTTAATCAACAACATAATTTTATAGGGCTACCAAATGAAGACCGCATGATGTGTTTCACTCTAGTTTGGCATGGATAACCATCCTTGCGGATTGAATTTTGTGTCATGATGTTCATTTGGCGAGGTCTACCATTAGATGTGTATCTTGCAGCCCCATTAAATATGCCACTCGAGGAATCATTGTATTCAAAAATTCCTATTCAATCAATTATTTGTTCTTGTTATAGTGGTGATTCTTCCTCCTCATGAACCATGTACACCAAAATATCTTCTATATTTCCTATATTTCTTGTGCACTTGTTTACTTTTCCATGTACTAGTTATAAGAACTAAGGTCCCATATGTCATGTCCCCTCAAAGTGGCCATTAAAATGTTGACCATATTGGACTCCTAGGAGGGGCTAAATTTGACATTAATCATGATCCCTAGGGAAATTTTGTAATAATTAATTATGTAAGGCATGTATCTAAGTTTTATTTTCCATTTTAATTATTATTGCTAATTTATGAGGTGTAAATAAGCTTCCTAGTCAAGTGGGGCGCATTGGACAAGTCTACTAGCCAAGAAGGGAAAGAGGAAACACTATGACAAAAGCTGTCATAAGAAACAAAGAGGAAAGTACCAAAAAGCAGATAAAAAAGCAGTCAGGGATAAAGTAGGAAAGTTTTTTAAAGGAGGGCGCAGTTGCCTCTTATGGAGCTCAAAAAAGCAGTCAGAGAAAAGCAGGAAAGTTTTCAAAGGAAAGAACAGTTTCTTTAGGAGTCTGGAAAAGAAAAAAGGGTGTCATAACTCCAAAGAATCAACTTTTGATTTAGTGAGGGCACAGTTTCTAATGATGAAGGAGGAATTGAATTTAGAAATAATTACACATGGTCCTACTTGCTAAATTTCCCAAAGGAGGCGCCTATGTGGCTAGGGTTAGGGTTTGTTGAGGGTTGACTTGCTCTCACAGGTCACCTTGGATCCTCACCTGCTAAGAAGGTCACTCAACACTCTATTAAAGATGAATTCAACCCCATTGACTCATTTTGGATGATTTTATATTGTGGTTATGCTATGTGAGCATACTCTCTGAGTGTTGTGCCTCAGAACATTGGGTGATGGTCCCCAAACCCCTCCCCCCTTCTCTTCTATCTCCCTTTCTATCTATTGCAGGTATGGAGTGCTAATTTCAGCCATTGAAGCTTATTCCAGAAGTTATTACAGCCTCCATCAAGTTCAGTTCGAGCTCCAGTGAAGCCCATGCTTCACCTATGCTCACAGCCCTTGCTGGTCAAGATTCAGGCCTCCTGCCCCTTAATTTTGGAAGCCTTTTGTAATGGTCAGTAAATAATGTTATTTCTGTTCTGTAGTGTCAGTATATTCTGAAAATTACATTTATCAGGTCTAGATATCTCAGACCCTAAATAATATCATCTCAGTTTCATTAAAAGATCCTATTTTATCAGTGTATGGGAGGAATTGAGTGAATATGAGTGTTGTAATGAATATTTCATGATGGGAAAGGGATTGAAATAAATTTTAATGTTCAGATAACCCATGCTTATATCTTTTATAAATATCAGGTTTCACAGAATTTAATTTGAGGTGATTTAATAGTCTTTTTAAGACCCTAGCTAGATTACTAGTTTTTAATAACTAGTTTTATTGAAATTGATGCAAAATAGGTTCTGTAAACCCAAACTGAGCTTTGTGACTTCCTGTAGGTCATTAACAAGCCTAATTTCCAATATCAATCTCCAGAACCATTTTTTGTTTGGTTCATACCACCCTTTTGCATCCTCCTCTGCGCAGGGTTCTCCTTGGCCAAAACTGCCAAAAATCCCAAATTCACCCGAAACTTATTAGAAACTTCCAGAACTTCAATGAATTGTGTAAATCCTTTATTTATGTTATATTAATGCTGTAATAACCGCTGCAATTTTCCATAATCCCCTGGTTGAAACAGACCGAACTACTATGAACCCTAAATGGCACCAGATCTAAATGTGTTAGGGGAGAGGAAATTCAATGTCTGATTGTCTTTGGTTGCTTCCCGCTGCTCACTCCTTTTGTCTGCAAAATTTCCCAGAATAAACCCCTTATTTTCCCAGTCAGAGAAGTCATTGTGTAAACTATTTCAAGTTCAGAAATCTTAATACAATTAACAGAATTGGAGAGTTTTCAGGTCTGTAAACCAGACTTGGAACATTACAGTGGTATCATAGCATGGTCCTCCATACCTGCTCTTGATATTACACAATGGGCCCAAAATACAATTCAGAAACCAAAAGAAAGATTCCTCAGGAGGAGGAATTAGAATCTGTAGATGGGAGGTTTCATGAAGAAAGATATGAAAAAGATGAATTTAGGAATTTTTTTAAGAACATGATGAGAGGTCTGCAAGACATCTCCACAAACATTATACAATCTAATCAAGAGGCCCAAGAATTCTGGGCTAAACAATTGAGAGTGAAAGATGGGGAAGGGAGTAGTATTGGCTCCCAATATGAAGAAAGAAAGGTCATGGGGGGGAGTGTTTTTTCCAAGACTGGGCCTCACAATAGGCCACTTGAATTTAGAGAGGAAAAAAAATTGCATCCAAGACCCACCATGCCCAAATTTGTAGAAACCCCTAAAGAAGATCCTGAAACCCAGGCTGAAACCATTGCTACATGGGAAGAAAAATTTTCTGTCTACCAATTTTTGAGTGAGGAATGCAGAAGGGCTTTGCCATTCCGAGATTTTTGTGAGACTCACATTAGGGGGCAGCCAAGAGGGGCTGCAAGGAATTCATATCAGAACCATGAATTAAAGAAGGCCATAGGGAAAATCACCCTACCATATTTTGATGGCACTTCAACAAATTGCTTCGTGGGCTCTTGGATTCAGAAAATGGATACATATTTCCAGCTGAATCCTATGGAAGAAAGGGATGCCATTAAGTTGGCAGCCCTAAATCTTGATGGGGAGGCCATTGAATGGTGGTTTCATGGCATGAAAACATTGGGCCATGACCAAGTGATCACCTATGAGGAATTCACCAAAAAATTAACAGAAAGATTTGACAGAAGGGATCCTGACATCTCTTTTCGGGATCTGGCACACATAAGACAGGTTGGAACTCCAGAAGCATACATCTCAGAGTTCCAAAATGTGGTTGTAATGGTCACTGACATATCAGAATCAAGGCTGATCCTTTTGTTTATAGAAGGACTGGCTGAACCATTGAAGGGGTTGGTGAAGGCCTACCGACCTACCACTCTGGAGGAAGCTGTGAGCAGGACTAGAGACCTGTAAGATGCAATCCCAAGAACCAAATATCCTCCCAGACTTTCCTTGCCACATAAATTTCAGAACCAAAAACCTCCTGTAAAAAAATTTCCTGCCTCTGGGAAGATAGACTATTCCTATAAGGATAGGGATGAATTAAGGAGGAAGAAACTATGTTTTTCCTGCCAAGAACCGTGGGCTCCCGATCACAAATGTGTGAAAGGAAAAGCTCATTATATTGAAGTATTTTTCGAAAGTGATGAAGAAGGGGTAGAAGAAGCTGAGTTGGGGAATGTAGGTTATAAAACAGCTGAAGAAGAGGAGCAGCCTCATCAAAACAATAGCAAAATTGCTGTGCTCAGTGGAGTGCCTAGGTTCCACACTTTAAGGCTGAAGGGAGTTCTGCAGGGGCAGAAAATTACAGTCCTTGTTGATGGGGGTGCCACACATAATTTCATTGATTTAGCGTTGGTGGAGAGGAGAAAATTACCTACTGATCCCTTTGAAGGATTCACTGTGGTCATTCCCGGTAACCATACCATGGAGTGTAATCGATGGATCCCAGATCTACAAGTAAACATAGGTCACTATACTGTGAAAGACAACTTTTATGTTGTCAATGTGGTGAACACCAACATGGTGTTGGGAGTGCAATGGTTGTACTCTATTGGAGAGCACTCTGTAAATTACCAAATACCACAAATAAGTTTCAAGGATGCTGAGGGAAAATCAGTGGTATTGAAAGGTATGAACACTTATCCCAGCCAAGTAATTTCTGCAAAAAGTATGAGATCTGTTATGAGGCATGGAGACATTGAGTGGGCTGTTGAATGCCAGATCACCACTGAGGGAAAAACTGCCAAAGTTTCCTCCCAGCCCAAAGACATAAAAAAATTATTGCAGAAGCATAAGAGGGTTTTTGAAGACCTTCCACATGGCAAGCCACCAGACCATGGCATTGAACACAGGATTGAGTTGGAAGCTGGTACACTTCCAATAAAAATACACCCTTATAAGAATCCAAAGAGACTCAAGGATGAAATTGAGAAGGCCATCAAGGAGCTCCTTGATTTGGGCTTCATCAGACCAAGTTCCAGCCCCTTTGCTTCTTCAGTGGGTCTGGTGAAGAAGAAGGATGGGACACTCCGAATGTGTATAGATTACCAAGCTTTGAACAAAAAGACAATAAAGAACAGGTACCCAATTCCTAGAATTGATGAGCTGATGGATGAGCTGCATGGAGCCAAGTTTTTCTCCAAAATAGATCTACGGTCAGGGTACCATCAAATTAGAATGAGGGAGGAAGACATACCAAAGACATATTTCTGCTGTCATTTTGGCCACTTTGAATTTCTGGTCATGCCATTTGGCTTGAATAATGCATCAGCAACTTTCCAGTCATGTATGAATAAGGTATTCAGCAAACAACTATGTAAGTATGTCCTTGTGTTTTTTGATGATATTCTGATCTACAGTATGACATGGGAAGAGCATTTACAGCACTTGGAGGAGGTACTTACTATGCTTGCAGATCTATCATTTTTTGCCAAAATGTCTAAGTGTGAATTTGGTATGACAGAACTATTATATCTGGGCCATGTGATCTGCCAAGAAGGGGTTAAGGTAGATCCAGAAAAAATAAAGGCCATATTGGAATGGGCCAGCCCAAGGAACCTCACTGAGTTGAGAGGTTTCATTGGCTTGTGTAACTACTACCACAGATTTGTCAAAGGATACTCCCGGTACACTGCACCCTTGACAGATTTGACTAAGAAGGGTGCATTCAGTTGGAGTGAGGAGGCTGAAAAATCTTTTTAGAAAATGAAAGAAGTAATGAGCAGCTGTCCAGTACTTGCTTTGCCAGATTTTTCTAAACCCTTTTTGTTAGAGTGTGATGCTTCTGGGGTAGGAATCAGGGCTGTCCTAATGCAAGATAGGCATCCAATTGCTTTTGAGAGCAGAAAATTACAGCCACATGAAAGGCTGTACTCTATATATGATAAGGAGATGTTAGCCATCATGCATGCCTTGGCCAAATTCAGGCAATACCTGGTAGAAGGTAAGTTCATTGTGAAGACTGATCACAACAGTCTTAGACACTTCCTTACCCAAAAGGAACTCAATGATAGGCAGCAAAAATGGGTGAGTAAAGTTCAATTTTTTGATTTTGACATTGAGTATAAAAAGGGAAAAATGAATGTTGTGGCTGATGCACTCTCCCGTTGGGCCACATTCTCTTTGCTGCAAATATGTAAGGATTGGAAGATCCAGTTGGCTACAGAATACTCTAAAGATCAGTTTGCATGTGATGTGTTGGATGGAGTGAATCAGAATGAGGAATACAAAGTCCATGATAACCTCATTTATTACAAAAACATAATTTTCTTAGTGCCAGGATCTACACTAAAGAGGAAAATCTTAGGAGCTGCACATGATGCACCAGTGGCTGGTCACCCTGGCTTTATGAAGACTTACTGTAAGGTAAGGGAGAGATTTACTTGGAAGGGTCTTAAAGATGATGTACTCATGTATGTGAAGGAATGTTCTGCATGTCAGCAGAACAAAGTTGAACACTCACACTCTGCTGGACTCCTCCAGCCTCTCCCAATTCCGGATAAAAAATGGGAAAGTGTATCAATGGACTTTATCACGGGGTTGCCAAAGTCACAAGGGAAAGACAGTATTTTTGTAGTGGTTGACAGGCTTACAAAGTATGCACATTTATTTGCAATAGTATCTACCATTTCAGCTAGTGAGGTTGCTGCACTAGTCTTTAAGGATGTCTTTAGATTGCATGGGCTGCCCAAGGTCATAATCAGTGACAGAGATAGTAAGTTTACTAGTGCCTTTTGGCAGACATTTTTTGGTCTGGTTAAGACAAATCTGAACATGAGTACAAGCTATCACCCCCAGACAGATGGGAAAACAGAGAGGGTGAACCAGTGGCTGGAAGGATACCTTCGTAACTATGTTACGGGACAGCAAGGATCTTGGGCAACTTGGCTCCACTTGGGTGAGTTATGCTACAACACCACATTCCATATTTCTATTAGAATGACTCCCTTTATGGATTTATATGGGTATGAAGCTCCAAATTTTGTAGACTTTATATTTGGAGACTGTAAGGCACATAAAGCTAAATATTGGTTGTAGGACAATCAAGACATTCTAAGGGCACTGAAAGAAAATCTACAGATGGCACAGAATCAACAGAATATTTTTGCATATAAGCACAGAATAGACAAAGTGTTTCAGGTGGGATATTTAGTGTATTTAAGGCTACAACCTTATAGACAATCTTCCTTGAAGAAGAACGGGGCAGCAAAACTTCAACCCAGATTTTATGGTCCCTACAAAATTAGCAGAAGAATTGGAGAAGTAGCTTATGAGTTGGATTTTCCAGCAAGCAGCAGAATCCATAATGTGTTTCATGTCTCTTGTTTAAAAAAGGTAGTGGGTCAAAAGGTAGTGGTTTCTAAAGAACTTCCGCCATTAGATGATGAAGGCCACTTCGTCATGGTGCCGGAGAAAGTGCTGATGAGCAGAGAAAATAAATTAAGGAATAGATCAATAAAAGAATATCTGATACAATGGAAAGGCTTGCCTAGTGAAGATGCCACTTGGGAGGGTGAGCAGATCTTACAGCATCCAGCTTTGCTTCTTCTTGAGGAAAAGCAGATTTGGGAGGGGAGGACTGTCATGTCCCCTCAAAGTGGCCATTAAAATGTTGACCATATTGGACTCCTAGGAGGGGCTAAATTTGACATTAATCATGATCCCTAGGGAAATTTTGTAATAATTAATTAAGTAAGGCATGTATCTAAGTTTTATTTTCCATTTTAATTATTATTTCTAATTTATGAGGTGTAAATAAGCTGCTTAGTCAGGTGGGGCGCATTGGACAAGTCTACTAGCCAAGAAGGGAAAGAGGAAACACTATGACAAAAGCTGTCATAAGAAACAAAGAGGAAAGTGCCAAAAAGTAGATAAAAAAGCAGTCAGGGATAAAGCAGGAAATTTTTTCAAAGGAGGGCGCAGTTGCCTCTTATGGAGCTCAGAAAAGTAGTCAGAGAAAAGAAGGAAAGTTTTCAAAGGAAAGAACTGTTTCCTTAGGAGTTTCGAAAAGCAAAAAGGGTGTCATAACTCCAAAGAAGCAACTTTTGATTTAGTGAGGGCGCATTTTCTAATGATGAAGGAGGAATTGAATTTAGAAATAATTACACATGGTCCTACTTGCTAAATTTCCCAAAGGAGGCGCCTATGTGGCTAGGGTTAGGGTTTGTTGAGGGTTGACTTGCTCTCACAGGTCACCTTGGATCCTCACCTACTAAGAAGGTCACTCAACACTCTATTAAAGATGAATTTGACCCCATTGACTCAGTTTGGATGATTTGATATTGTGGTTATGCTATGTGAGCATACTCTCTGAGTGTTGTGCCTCATAACATTGGGTGATGGTCCCCAAACCCCTTCTCCCTTCTCTTCTATCTCCCTTTCTATCTATTGCAGGTATGGAGTGATAATTTCAGCCATTGAAGCTTATTCCAGAATTTATTACAGCCTCCATCAATTTCAGGTCGAGCTCCAGTGAATCCCATGCTTCACCTATGCTCACAGCCCCTGCTGGTCAAGATTCGGGCCTCCTGCCCCTTAATTTTGGAAGCCTTTTGTAATGGTCAGTAAATAATGTTATTTCTGTTCTGTAGTGTCAGTATATTCTGAAAATTACATTTATCAGGTCTAGATATCTCAGACCCTAAAGAATATCATCTCAATTTCATTAAAAGATCCTATTTTATCAGTGTATGGGAGGAATTTAGTGAATATGAGTGTTGTAATGAATATTTCATGATGGGAAAGGGATTGAAATAAATTTTAATGTTCAGAGAACCCATAATTTTATCTCTGTTATAAATCTCAGGTTTCACAGAATTGAATTTGAGGTGATTTAATAGTCTTTTTAAGACCCTAGCTAGATTACTAGTTTTTAATAACTAGTTTTATTGAAATTGATGCAAAATAGGTTCTGTAAACCCAAACTGAGCTATGTCACTTATTTTAGGTCAGTAACAGGCCTACTTTCCCATATCAACCTCCAGAACCAGTTTTTGTTTGGGTCATACCACCCTTTTTCATCCTCCTCTGCGCAGGGTTCTCCTTGGCCAAAACTGCCAAAAATCCCAAATTCACCCGATACTTATTAGAACTTTCCAGAACTTCAATGAATTGTGTAAATAATTTATTTATGTTATATTAATTCTGGAATAACCTCTGCAAGTTTCCATAATCGCCTGGTTGAAACAGACCAAACTACTCTCCTTAGTTGCACGGTTTGGCTACCCAGAAGCGTGGTAGTACGTTTCCGTAGTGCGGATTCTGAACCCTAAATGGCACCAGATCTAAATGTTTTAGGGGAGAGGAAATTCAATGTCTGATTTTCTTTGGTTGCTTCCCGCTGCTCACTCCTTTTGTCTTCAAAATTTCCCAGAATAAACCCCTTATTTGCCCAGTCAGAGAAGTCATTGTGTAAACTATTTCAAGTTCAGACATTTTAATACAATTAACAGAATTGGAGAGTTTTCAGGTCTGTAAACCAGACTTGGAACATTACACCATATTCTAAACCAAGGGGAAAATTGTCTTGTACTTATTAGTTGCTAGATGAGGCTTGAGATGGAGGAGGCACGCCTTGAATTATTTGACCAAATTGATGAGAGATAAGGGATAGGGGGCTGAAGGTCGATAGAATGTCGTTCTTTCTAACTAGGGGTGTTCTGGATTTGGGAATACTTTATCCACAACCTTTAAGGGATCATATTTGACCTTTTCGATTGTTAATCTGAAAAATATTTATCTTCTTTGACATGTTTTGACATGCTTTTAATGTGAGAATTTCTCATCATGCACAGGTGCACAGTGTTAAATTTGGTAAATTCAAATTTGACATGTTTTTTAATCTATGGAATTTTTTTACCATGCACTGCTTCATAGCTTCAGGGTGAAGTAGACTTGGCTACTATGCAGCGATAGACCCAGAGGTCATCATCAGGTAAATTTCATTGTTATTCAATTCATAGTGAAGTATATATAAAAATAAATCTTCTTTTACACATCTAAATCTAAGATGTTGTTGTGCCCAAGAGGTGGCTCTCAGCATGACAGACATCTATCTGAGGGTTCTACAGGGGCTGGTGGACAAACACAGAGGAAAATTTTAGTGTCTTACTCTTCAGATATACCATTGCCAAGTAGAGAAATTGTTTACATTACATTTTCACTAGAATTCTTGTCTAGCATGTTTTTTAATCTGTGGAAAATTCTTATCATGCATAGATTCATAGCTTGAGGGTGAAGCAAGCTTGGCTACTATGCAGCAACAAACCCAGAGGTCATCGTCAGGTAAATTTCATTGTTATTCAATTCATAGTCAAGTATATATAAAAATAAATCTTATTTTACACATCTAAATCTAAGATCTTGTTGTGCCCAGGTGGTGGCTCTCTACATGACAGACGTCTGTCTAAGGGGTCTACAGGGGCTGGTGGACAAACACATACGATGCCATTGCCAGGTAGATTCTATTTTCATACATTCTGAGTGAAATTCTTGTTTGGCATGTCTTTTAATATGTGAAAATTTCTTATTAGGCACAACTTTACAGCTTCATCCTGAAGCAATTTTGGCTACTATGCATCCACAGTACCTGAGGTCATCGTCAGGTAAATTCAAATGTTATTCATTTCATGCTAAATTCTATATAAACAGAGATATTCTTGTACACCATATTGATAATATATTGTTGTGCACAGGTAGTGGCTCTTAGCACAACAAACGTCTATCTGATGGGTCTAGAGGGGCTGGTGGATAAACACATAGGATGCCATTTCCAGGGAAAAATTGTTTACGTACAATTTGACTAGAATTCTTGTTTGACATGTTTTTTAACATGTGGAATATTCTTATCATGCAAAACTTCATAGCTTCAGGCTGAAGTAATCTTGTTTACTATGCAGCCACAATCCCTAAGGTCATCGTCAGGTAAATTCAATTGTTATTTAATTCATACTCAAGTCTATATGAACATAAATATTATTTTACCTGGTCTTTCTAAGATCTTGTTACATGCAAAGGTGGTGGCTCTGAGCATGACATATGTATGTCTGAGGGGTCTATAGGGGCTGATGGACAAAAACATAGGACACACTTAGTGTCTTATTCCTCAGATACACCATCTCTAGGTAGAGGTTGTTTACATGTACATTCTAACTAGAAATCTTGTTTGACGATTTTTCTTGTTAAATTACATGTGATTGCCAATTTTTGGTTTTGTACAGGGGATTCTAGACATTTTGACAATAATGATGGGGCATAAGATGATGCATCAGGTATTTCTAATGAAAACATTTGATTTAAATGTGTATAATTTGATTGAAAAATTATATATATAGATTTTAATACTTGCACGCACATCTTCTTACAGGGTTTGTTGCACCTGATCCTAATCCACCTCCCGAGACAAGGAGACGTTGTCGGGTTTATTAGTATGCTCAAAATGAAAGATATGATCCTCTTTATAGTCATCCTAGAGATGTTCCTGAGGAGAATCCTTGGGAAGACAACATCACTATGCTGACTGTGGAAGAGATGAAGGAGCATTCCTTGAGATTGAAGGTAGAAATTGAATCTTCAAATCTATCTTTTGGTACTCAACAATGTCTCTAGATTGTTTTTCACAATCTAAATAGTTTGATTGAGACATATCTTGGGGTTGGACCATCAACCCATATTTTTCATGATATGATGCATAGGAGGCAATTTTCAGTGATGGGTTGCCACAAGTTTGAAGAAGTAAATAAAGATGTCACAAAATAAATGGTCTTTTCATGTTTTGACTTGCGACCTGAAGATAGAAAAAGGTCTAAAGATCGCAAGATTCAATGATCCACTGATTGCACCACATATTTATTTGAGGTTCCTATGTGCATATGGGAATTTCCCAAATAATGACGAGGTTCCTCAGTATTTTGTTAAGATGTTGATTGCAGAGTTCCGGTTTAACATGGACCCCGACTATAGAGATACGGGATCCAATTTCTATGGTGTTGGAAAAGGTCATACATATGAACGAACTAATGCATGTCGAGATGTCCATTATAGGCATCTGATTCCTCGGTTAGTAAAACCACATCCTAGAGTCGTAGCTTTACTAGAGGATTTGGAAACAACATTCGAAATAGCAAGAGGGGTGAGGGAAGAGATACGAGACCGTGTTGGGGCTGCATTGGTAGGGGTGGAAATTGGCCTACATAGTATTTCATCTGCATCCAGTATGGATGCAGGCCCATTTGATGATTATTCTAATGATCACTTGAAAAGTATGAGTTGATTAGAGCTTTAGAAGTATGTAGCATAATGTAGAGCAATTATAAGCGAGTCGTTGCTTGACAAAATGAAAATAGGGGCATGGTACGTAACTATGCTATAATATATGAAATTTATTATATGAAATCTAATATTTTTAATATATGAAATTTAATATATTAAATTTATGCAGTATACCAAATTCATGAATGATGATGACATTGATGATATGAATTTGTTTGACCCAAAAGAAACAGAGGGTAGTGGCAC
>LPNX010961051.1:0-53359 GCA_001517045.1 Pseudotsuga menziesii | reverse complement strand
CATTTTGAATTTTCAGCCCACAGGAAACCAACATCCATTGGTGTTCTGGTCCGAAGGTTTAGATTGATCTGCTCTAGTTGCAGATCAATAGTGCTCCACATTCATTGTATATACTTTTCATTGTATTCAGCAGTTAACAGTTCATTGTTTTCTTGTCCATCACACTCAGCAGGTTGGGAACACATATTCATGTAGTTAGTTGGTCATTTGACATATTCCCAGTGTTGCTTGCTTATGAGGGTTTCACTCGTAGTCTTCTTCACTCAGGTGCTAGCATTGGATAATGTTTTGAGCCCACACGTGTGGACACTTTGAGCTAGTCAACACTATTTTATGACATTTGGCTATTAGCATAGTTTTTGGGCTTAGATGATAAGGCAACTCTCTCTTCCCTCCATTTGGATGGTTGGTGTGACAACATTATGGAGTTGAAGTCCTTTCACACTTTAGACTTTCATCATGTCTTTAGAGAACACAATAAGAGGGAAGATAGTATATCCAAGGAATTGCTCCCCATGGTTGTGGGAATACCTTCCTTCACTGAAAATTATGAGGAAATAGCTATTGGGGAACACAAGCTAAATTTTTTATAGAGCAGTGCTGGTACCTTCTACTCTTCAATATTTTGGTTTCTTTATTTTCAAGTATGGATGATTGAGTATTTTAGCATCATATTGGATGTCTTCAGGATGACAATGTTTCTCCTCTGAGGGTATTGATATTAGGACACTTCATCGAGCACTACCTTGGATACACTGAACTGGGCTCTTTATGTTCCCTCCGTAGACATGTATGTATGATCTATCTTGTAAAAGTTGGCTGAGGACAAAAGGAGTGTACCATCCATTTGGATGTTCCCCTTATACAGTGATGACACAAGTATATATTAAACTATATATCTTGAGAGAGAGAAAAGCTTTTGGTCTTGTTTGTCTTAATTGAATGTTTGTACACCTTTACGGTTCACTTTTCTCTTGTGGTTATTGACTCATGGTCCTATTCTTACTTGGTCCTAGGTTTATCTCATCGTGTTTTCAGCCTTTTATCTCACTGGGATATCTTCTATCGTCAGTTTCTTTAGCAAGGGTTATCTACTTTGTGATATGATTTTCTCTTGTTTCCTATGCATTTGTCTCTCGGGTTTTCCTTTGTGATTTCACTCCATGATTTTATCTCTGTGTCTTGTTCGTTTCATGGGCTGAGTTTTACCTCTGTGAATTTTTCATTCACGATCTGCGATTTCTTCATTCATGTTCTAAGTCTTACCTATGTGATTTATTCTTTCTTCATGGGCTGAGCTTGATCTTTTCATTTTATTTATTTACATCTCATTTTGTAAAGTGATTCAATGCGTCTTTCTCATCCGCTTACCTCACAATTTTTCTCAGTGTGAGTCTCTGCATTTTTCTAAGTCACTTACCTCACAATTTTCTCAGTGTTAGTTCTTACGGGTTTTTCTTGTGTACTAGGTTCTATCCCTGGAGTGACCATGAGGTTAATATTCAAGTGTGTACTATGAGTTACTCAACATGACTATCAGAGGGTATCAGTATGACTGAGTGTCTCTTATGCCAAGTGACTGTGTGTCCTTAGCATGACTATTTTGGACATGAATGAATTACTCAAGCCTGTGCTTTTGATTGAAACCTCTCTTTCTATTGACTAAGAGTCTAAGGTCAGTTTTGGTGTACTTTAACCCTCTCTTAAGGTACGTATATGGTTTACCCTGTTTGACTTGTCCCTTTGGTGACAAGATCAAACTCAGAATTATCTGAGTATAAGGCAGATTCAAATAATGGTTGTGATTCCTTAATGTTGTATCTCCTGCACTTTATTTATTCATTCTCATACATGAAATATGGTATTACATCTCAATGACTAACCTTAACACAGTGACCAGTAGAGCGTTAAAATTAACACAATGACTAGTAGAGCATTAAAATTAACACAGTGACCAGCGAAGCGTTAAGTTGAAAGAGATGAAAAATTTGTAATTTTTTTGGGTTAGTGAGCAAATCTCTGTTAATCCGGGACTTTGTTTAATGATTTATCTTGTTAAATATTTTATTCTTTGCTATATGAAAATTGGAAATTATTATTTTTGTTGGTGAACTAATCACTAATAATCTAGGACTTGCAATGTCCCAAGCCAAAGCAAAGATATATTTCTGATATATTTTTCATAGACAATTGCAAAATTTGTGAGGTAAGAGTTCTATCTATAATTTCATGTAGTGGAACTTGTTTTGAAATTGGAGGCAAACATAAATTTTGATCATGGTTATGGTTATGTAGCATGGTTAATGTCATGGTTATGTTATGTAGCATTTTACAAGGTTATGTTATGTAGCATTTTTTAGCATGGTTATGGTTATGTAGCATGGTTAATGGTTATGTAGCATGGTTAATGTCATGGTTTTGTTATGTAGCATTTTACAAGGTTGTTATGTTCAGTTTCTTGCTATTTTGGTCATGGGACTAGATGGAAAATTCTCTTAGACCTTTGCAAGTAATGATGTTTTGAATGATATCTACCACAGTAGCAAAATAAAAATAAAAACATAGGGGAACTAGTCAAATTCCCAAGTTTTGCATCCAATTTTTTTTCTAAGTAAAACCACGTGGGTTTCCCTGCATTTCATAGACGGTGCCCAATGTAAACATGTTGGTGTAGATTATGGCACCTGACCTAGTAGGGACATTGAGTGAGGAATGCAAAAGAGGTGGCTAGCCTATGGGATTAGCCCTGATCCCTTTCGAAGCTCAAAGTGCTCAACCACTCGAGATACCCTACAGGGATAAAATTTTGCATCTAGTCTAATCCACTGTTATTTTAGAATCAAAGTATATGCCACAAAACCAAAACTTCTAAGATGTTTCACCTTGGGATTTCACACACCAAGCTTCTTCAAGTGTACTGTTTTGCATTCCAGTATAAAATTTTGCATCCAGTTTACTTTACTGTTCTTTTAGAATCAAAGTATATGCAACAAAAGAAAAAAGTCTGAGATTATGGTGAGTTTTGGAAGATGTAGCCCTAGAACGATGAGCTTGTTAGAGCATCTTGAAGACTAGGGTTAGGGTTTTATCCCTTGTATATTCAGAGATGAATATTTTGAGAAGAAACCCTAGGATGTACTTGGTGAGAGAAGAAAAAGATGAGACATCTTACCCAAAAGAGGAGACAGGACATTCTTGTGTGATGCATGCTTGTTGGATCTCCTTGTTTTGAGCAAGGGTTTTCATCATTTTCTTTAGCTAGGGTTTTGGAGGGAATGAAGATTGTACTAGCATTATGATAAGGCTATGGTATGTGCATGAAATTCATCTTTATGGGTATTTCATATTAATTAAGTTTCCAGTTGTCCAATACTTGTGTAAATTGTAGATTTAATTTTCAACCATCAATATTCTTCATGGTTTGTAATTTCCAGCACTATATGTTTCACTGATTTGACATAAGTTAAGGGTGAATATGTTAAGTTATTTAACACCATAATCAAAGAATATAAGGGAATATTTACTGCTGTTTTTATAGCTGTTGTAAGTGTTTTCAGATCTGTTATATGCATGGTATGTTACCTGAGCACTGAAACTTAGTGGAACAGATTGGTATCTTTTTACTTGAATTGCATGGTGGATTGGGGTTGCTAAGAATTGAAATATAGTTTGCTATTGCTGGAAGCTATTTTGTTTATATTTCATATTAGCTTTAAGGCTGAAAATTCACAAGGTTAAGCTCCTGTAAACCTCTTGTTAAGAGATGAAATTTTTGTTTTGTATTAAAACTGTACAATTCAGAAATTCCTACAATTTCTTTGTTTTTATTTTTTATTTTTCAACAAGGGTAGTATCTCTGCATAAAGATGCTCTTCTAGGGTAGCAAACCCGTCTCTACTTTCAGTGTAAAATTCCAATGTTTTTTTTAGGGCATTGCTAGTATCATAATTCATTATCTTAGTCCATAAAGGCAACAAAGGCTAATGGACCCTCACAGTGCATATTATGTTGAATTTTAACATGTGCATGACAACCTTAAAAAATTGCATACTTAATATAGATAGACCTTGAAACATAAACAACAGAGACAAGTACAGTAGTCAACAAAGCATTACACAATTGAACACATGATTTTTCACGGGGAAACCATTTAAGGAAAAAACCCCCAAAGCATTAGTAATTCATCCTCTAAATGAGATGACTGATTTTGTACATGAAAGAAGAAAATTTGATCTTAGAATTCTGAGATGAATGTTCATAAAATTCTCCAAAAACACATAAACCCTATTAGGATTACAATTGTTTCCTTAGCTGCTACATGTACTATGATGTGTTGATTTTGCTGTGAATGGCACATGACCTATACTTGATGCCCAAATCTTGTTAACTACTACCTGAACCCTATTAACTACTTCTCGTGACCTATAACGGTTGTTGCTACCAATTTAGACAATCAACGAGGGTTGGAGAAACCTTTTGTTGCTGCCTTAGACTTCCAGCGAAGGTTGGAGCAATGGTCTGGTGCTACCCATGGCCTCCACCAAGGTTATGGCAGTCTGTTGTTGTAGCCTTAGACTAAAAACCAACACTTACTTCCCAAATATCAACATGTTAGATTTTTATCATTTAAGCTAGCATTATATTAGTATCTTTAACTGAGAGAATAACAAGCACAGCAATCAAACACAAGAGACAATGAACAAAATGTTTTTCCTCGGGGACACCATAAATGGAGAAAATCCCTCAAATTCCTCAGAGATAGAATCAACACCAAAAGTAAAACCCCAAAATAGTAAGATGATCTCCCGACAGTAGTAGCCTCTTTCTTTCTAGCCCCAACAACTTCTTCTCTCTCATCTATGTGCTACAACTGACTATGAGTGACTTTGTGATAAATAGAGAGGCTCACTCTCTATTTATACTAATTCCTAACTTAACAATAACTCACTAGGGCTGACTTCTCTTAGAGAGTCTAATAACCCTAGGGCCCCAGAACTATGAGGACTTTAACCCTTGAACAATAGGAGGGTTACCCACAATGAATTGACATGACTTGTTTACATTATTAAATCTCCCAATAGGAACATCAGGGCATGACATGACTCAAATAAATTATAGACACTTCCTGGAATAAACATCGGGTTACAAGACATAAGATACACAAGTGAATACATTCCGAAGTTACAAATACATCAACACTCCCTCTTAACTAGGAAGGTATTCTCTCGACACAATTAATCAGCACAGGTCTTCTTTTCTGTATCATCTGGATCATCAATGAGTTCTCTTCATATTCATCTTCAAGTCATCTTCATCTTCAAGTTATCTTCATCTTGATTTGGATCATCACTCGATCTGGATCATCATTGATGGATCATCTCTGTTGGATCATCATCACTATATTTGGATCATCACTAGGTCATCATCATGGGTGTTATCTCTTGATTCTTCTCATCATGCTGGATGTACATCTACAGAGCCAATCCTTTTTCATACTAGACGTATCATCACAGAGTTAGTCCTTTTTCATACTAGATGTGGCATCTACACAGAGCCAGTCCTTTTTCATACTGGGTGAGTCTTCACAGAGCTAGTCCTTTTTCATACTAGATGTGGGATCTACACAGATCCAGTCCTTTTTCACACTGGATGAGTCTTCACAGAGCTAGTCCTTTTTCATACTAGATGTGGGATCTACACAGAGCCAGTCCTTTTTCATACCGGATGAGCCTTCACAGAGCTAGTCCTTTTTCATACTATATGTGGGATCTACATAGAGCCAGTCCTTTTTCATACTGGATGAGTCTTCACAGAGCCAGGCCTTTTTCATACTAGATGTGGGATCTACACAGAGTCGGTCCTTTTTCATACTGGATGAGTCTTCACAAAGCTAGGCCTTTTTCATACTGGATGTGAGATCTACACAGAGCCAGTCCTTTTTCATACTGGATGAGTCTTCACAGAGCTAGTCCTTTTTCATACTAGATGTGGGATCTACACAGAGCTAGTACTTTTTCATACTAGATGATTCTTCATAGAGCTAGTCCTTTTTCATACTAGATGTGGGATCTACACAGAGCTAGTCCTTTTTCATACTAGATGTGTCTTCACAGAGCTAGTCCTTTTTCATACTAGATGTGGGATCTACACAGAGCTAGTCCTTTTTCATACTAGATGTGTCTTCACAGAGCTAGTCCTTTTTCATACTAGATGTGGGATCTACACATAGCTAGTCCTTTTTCATACTAGATGTGTCTGCACAGAGCAAACCCCTTTTCATGCTGGATGTGGGATCATCACATACATCTGACAATGGAAGGATCCAATCCTCTCACCATGTCACAGATCTTACATCCAACCATGGAAGGAACCAATCCTCTCACCATGTTGAAAGGGCACAAAACTTACATCTGATCATGGAAGGAACCAATCCTCTGACCATGTCAGAAGGGAACATCAGTTACATCTGACCATGGAAGGAACCAATCCTCTCACCATGTCAGAAGGACGCATCACTTACATCTAACCATGGAAGGAACCAATCCTCTCACCATGTCAGAAGGGCTTAGCACAGACTCATCACTTCCTCTTTGGAGGAATCTCGATCTGGAGAACACCAAGCTTCTCCATGAAGTACTCAAACTTCACCCTAGCCAATGGCTTAATCAACATATCAGCTATATGTTCGTCTGTTGCAACATACTAGAGATTCACTGCTTCTCTCTGCACCATATCCCTGATATAGTGAATCTTGATCTTGATATGCTTCGACTTGTCATGGAACACCAAGTTCTTTGACAACTTCACACAACTCTGGTTGTCACAATATATATATAAGTAGCATCTAACTGGAGATCAAATAAATCAAACAGTAGCTTCCTCAACCATACTGCCTCACAACTAGTTGAACAAGCTGCAACATACTCTGCTTCAGCTGTACTCAGTGCCACAGATGATTGCTTCCTACTAAACCAAGAGATCACACCTGATCACATATTGAAGCAGCACTCTGAAGTGCTCTTCCTATCAATGGAACTGCTTGCCCAATCTGAATCAACATAACCCTCCAGGTTAATCTTTTGATTAGTCTTATACTTGAGCCCATAATCAACTGTACCCTTTAGGTACCTTAGAATATGCTTTGCAGCAATCAAGTGAACATGTCTCGGATCTGTCAGGAACTGGTTCAAGGTGTTCACAACAAAGCAAATATTTGGTCTTGTATTTGTTAGGTACATCAAGGACCCAATCATCTGATGATACATTGTGGCATCAACTGACTCAGATGAAGCATCACTCAATAGCTTCAGGTTTGATGCCATAGGTGTGGTTAAGGCCTTGTAGTCCATCATCTCAAATCTCTTCAGGATCTCTACTGCATACTTCCCTTGTCTGAGGAAGATTCCATCTACATTCTACCACACCTCCATGCCTAGAAAATAATGCATCATACCCAAGTCCTTCATTTTGAACTCGACAGCAAGATTTCTCTACGTATCAGCAATCAACCCATCCATAGCTGTTACAAACAGATCATCTACATATAGTAGGAGCATCACTGGGTTGCCATCTTCAACCTTGTAGTAAAGGTTGGAATCTGCTTTACTCTTGGTAAATCCCAAACTGTATAGAAAGCTGTCAATTCTGTCATACAATGTCTTGGGCGCCTATTTCAAATCGTACAAGGATTTCTTCAATCTACACACATGAGACTCCCTGTCATGTGTCTCAAAACTGAGTGGCTTCTCCACATACACTTCTTCTTCCACTACAAAATTCAAGAAAGCAGTCTTGACATCCATCTGGTGTATCTTCCATTTCATCAATGCAGCCAAAGCAAGTATTGATCTGATGGAAGTGTATCTGGCTACAGGCGCAAGATTTTCTTCATAATCTATTCTTTCTTTCGGGGAGAAGCCATGATCCATGAATCTTGCTTTATATTTTTCTATGCTTGTTACGAAGAGAAATTTCTATGGCTTGGGGTACCACAACAGATAGCTTGACTCCAGAAATCAATCCTGTCCAATATGCAAGAGAAATCAAATATCTAACACTAAAGGATCAAAACTCGTACCTTATTTCGGACGGTTGAAGTAGATCCCCGTTGAGCTTTCCAACTTCATCTTGAATTGATGAATCACTTCCTCAACAATAAGTAAACCAAACAAGCATACTTTATATATTGGTGTCAGATCTACTCTAGAATATATAATCAACAACGTATAAGCATTTGAAATCATCCATGGATAAAATATTCATTCAAAACATACATTATTCGACATGAAAAGATATTTATATTAATATAAAATCAGAGATTACAATGAATACAACCTCTGTCGGCACGTCTGCGAATTGGAGAAACTGAGTCCCCCACTTGGGCCTCCACCACCTCAATCCTCCATCTCTCGATAGCAAGCTCACAAGCAAAAGGAAATCTTGGGAAGAACACTAAAGTGCTCCAAGGGACAAAGGGATGCAGACTCAAGCACAAGTTCCGGCAACAATGGACTATAGTTTCTTTTCTCTCGATTCTCTTATGCCTTCAATGTATCCAAAGGGTTCCTTATATAGCTTTTCAATGAGATAATGAAAGGTCGAATCCGAGTGATCTCAAGGCATATGGAAGGCCAAGAGACAAGTGAGTCGGATCCATGTCAAGGAAAACTCCAAAAGGATTTGGATTTTTGTACACATCTCGATGTACACGGTTTTAGAGGTAAAACCCGCATATATACGCAATAAAAGGTTTAAAATTCGCGTATAGCAATTTTCACATGTTTTTAGGGATGGTCTAGGAAACATCAAAGGACAAAAAATGGTCTAAGGGGTCTAAGGATTCTGCATAGGGACAAGGGAAGGCCATACAAGTGTGATTCACATGGTGTGGTAAAATCTGCTATAATAGATGCCCCCTAATGTGTGAGGTCAGAGGGGTCATATGATGACCGAAATACATTATAAGTCCATCCTAGAAGTTGAGTGATGAAGAATCCCAAATAGAAGACCAGCCACCCAATCAGCATAGTACAATGATACAACTCTACATATAACTGCAAATACATATAGTAGTCCTAGATACATAAGAGTACAATGGCCATGATAGGCATGATACAAAATATGGCATAAGTGGTCATCACCACGTACAATATACATAGATCAGAATCTCCATGATGAAGATATACAAAGGCTCATGATCTCCATAATAGCTGGAAATGTCTGACACACACTGGAATCAAGTCACGAGAGCTGAAATCTCATGAACACTGGCACGATCAAGGAGGTAGCATATAAGAGATGCCACCAATCTGGAAGGTCTTCTACACAAACCGCTATGAGTACAAGTCCTACTATGTGAATAGAGGTGTCAAGGTCGAACATAGTAGTCCATCATTTGATTACCATTCACTGATGTATACCATTAACAAAGGCGAGATCACCCATCGATAATGATAATGGGAATCAAGGTACTAGAGTGAAAACTAACAAGTGTGAATAGGTGTGTTGAGGTTGAATACTTGAGAGGATCCATCGATTAGGGGACATTGATGTATTCCCAAAAACTGTCGATGGCGAGAGAACCTGCCACTGATGACTGCAAGTCTCAAGGCACTAAAAAATGAGTCTAGATTCCAATCCTAGAATAAATGATCTGAAGTCGATGGGATGAAATCCATTGGCAGGAGGGAATTAAGGCATCCCCCATCATCCAACACAAGGTACTCAGCAAATCTATATAATCTGGAAGGACTCGATCATAAGGTGCATGAACCAGTAACTGTACCGGGAATGGCCGACATGCAAAGTCAAGATAAATGAGGAATGGCCGACTCAGGTTTCAACTTCCTTCGAACAAGAGCATAACAATGAATGGTGACTGAATAAAGGCAGCATAGACTCGATATACAAAACTGGAACATCTCTGCGAAACAAGAGGCATCAACAGAAGCTCCATGTGTTATTTTTTCATCATTCAAGCTAGCATTATGATCTTTGGATATTTTAACTGAGAGAATAACAAACACAGCAATAAAACATAAGCACATCACAAGAGACAAGAGACACAAAGAGTTTTCCTCGAGGAAACCATAAAGGAGAAAACCTCGCAACTTTCTCAGAGATAGAATCAGCACCAAAACAATAAAATCCCAAAACAGTAAGATGATCTCCCAACAGCAGCAGTCTCTCTCTCTCACACTGAGAGAGATTCTTCTCCCTCATTCATGCGCCCCAATGAGTGAGTGTGAGTGTTGCAAGTGAGATAAATAGAGAGGCTCACTCTCTATTTATATTCTTTCGTTCACTTGAAGTGCACTCCAACATGTTGGCCTCACTTAACAATTACTTACTAGAGCCGACATCTCTAGGAGTGTCTAATAACCCTAGTGCCCCACCACTTGTGGGGAATTTGCCTCCTTCGACCAATAGGAGGGTAACACAATGGTGGGGACTATTGCCCCGACTTACAATGACTCGCCTAGGGTCAACTTCACTAGGATAGCCTAATAACCCAAGGGCCTCATAACTATGGGGACTTTAACCCTTGACCAATAGGAGGGTTACCCATAATGACTTGACATGACTTTCTCATTATAGAAACTTCCCAGAATAAACATCGGGGTATGACATGACTCAAATACATTACAATACATCCCAGAATAAACATCAGGTTACAATACATAAGAAATACAGATGAATACATTCCGAAGTTACAATTACAACAACACTCCTTTTTAACTAGGAAGGTATTCTCTCGACATAATTTATCAACAAAAGTCTTCTTCTTTGTATCATCTGGATCATCATTGAGTTCTTGTCATCTTCGTCTTCAAGTTGTCTTCATATTCAAGTCATCTTCATCTGGATCTGGATCATCACTCAATCTAGATCATCATCACTGAATCTAGATCATCACTCGATCATGGATCGTCATCATTGGATCTGGATCATCATCACTGAATCTAGATCATCACTTGATCATGGATCATCATCACTGGATCTGGATCATCACTTGATCTGGATCATCATCACTGAATCTAGATCATCACTCGATCTTGGATCATCATCACTGGATCTGGATCATCATCACTGAACCTAGATCATCACTCGATCTGGATCATCACTGCTGGATCATCATCACTGGATCTTGATCATCACTGGATCTGGATCATCACTGGACATCATCACTCGATCTGGATCATCACTGTCTATCATCACTGGATCTCGATCATCACTCGATCTAGATCATCACGGGTGCTATCTCATGATTCTTCTTGTCATAGGAAGTTCTACAGAGCCAGCCCTTTTTCATGCTGGTTGTAGGCCTAGCCATCATGTAGGTCTTCGCCCAGCACTTACATCTAACCTACTCATCATAAAGGTACGCCCAGCACTCACATCTGATCATGTAGGAACTAATCCTATAATCATATCAGAATGGCCCATCACTCACATTCACCAGCATGATAGGACACACCTACTATCATCTGTGAAAAGGTTCAGCACTTACAACCACCAGCATGATAGGACAAACCTACTATCATCTGTGGAAAGGCACAACACTCACATCCACCAGCATGGTAGGACACACCTACTACCATCTGTGGAAAGGCTCAGCACTTACAATCACCAGCATGGTAGGACACACCTACTACCATCTGTGAAAAGGAACTACACTTACAGTCACCAGCATGATAGGACACACCTACTATCATCTGTGAAAAGGCACAGCACTCACATCCATTAGCATGGTAGGACACACTTACTACCATCTGTGGAAAGTCTTAGCACTCACATCCACCAGCATGGTAGGACACACCTACTACCATCTGTGGAAAGGCTTAGCACTTACAATCACCAGCATGGTAGGACACACCTACTATCATCTATGAAAAGGCACTGCACTTATAGTCACCAGCATGATAGGACACACCTACTATCATCTATGAAAAGGCACAGCACTCACATCCACTAGCATGGTAGGACACACCTACTACCATCTGTGGAAAGGCTCAGCACTTACAATCACCAGCATGGTAGGACACACCTACTATCATCTATGAAAAGGCACAGCACTCACATCCATTAGCATGGTAGGACACGCCTACTACCACCTATGAAAAGGCTCTGCACTTACATCCACCCAGGCGGGAACACATCCTGCTCACAATGGTGGAAGGGCTTGCACTCATATATGATCTTGTAGGAACCAATCCTACAGTCATATCAGAATGGCCCCCAGTCCTCGACTGAGCTACTTAGTAACTGACCAGGTGCCTCCATTCTCCTAGAGAATGGCAGTTGCCCTTACATCCGACCTACTCATTGGAATGGCCAACACTCACATCTGACATGGAAGGAACCTAATCCTTTAGCCATGAAAGAACACCAAGCTTCTCCCTGAATTACTCGAACTTCATCCTAGCCAATGGCTTTGTCAATACATCAGCTATCTGTTCCTCCATCGCAACAAATTGGAGCTTCACTACTCCTCTCTACACCATATCCCTGATATAGTGGTACTTGATCTCGATATGCTTCGACTTGTCATGGAACACTGGATTCTCTGACAACTTCACACAACTCTGGTTGTCACAATGTATACAAGTAGCATCCAACTGGAGATCAAATATATTAGACAGTAGCTTCCGTATCTATATTGCCTCAAAACTAGCTAAACAAGCTACGACATACTCTGCTTTAGCTGTACTCAGTGCCACACAGGATTTCTTCCTGCTAAACCAAGAGATCACACATGATCCCATACTGAAGCAACACCTTGAAGTACTCTTCCTATTGATGGCACTGCCTGCCCAATCTGAATCAACATAACCCTCTAGGTTAATCTTTTGATTCACATCATACTTGAGCCCATAATCAACTGTACCCCTTCATGCTTTGCAACCATCAGGTGAACATGTCTCAATGTGTTCACAGCAAAGCAAATATCTGGTCTCAGGTACATTAAGGACCCAATCATCTGACGATACATCGTAGCATCAACCGTCTTTGATGAAGCATCACTTAACAGCTTCAAGTTCGATGCCATAGGTGTGGTCATGTAGTCCATCATCCTGAACCTATTCAAGATCTCTATTGCATACTTCCCTTGTCCACACCTCCATGCCTAGAATATAGTGCATCGACGCATAACAAGAGCATCACTAGTCTTCCGCCTTCAACCTTGAAGCAAAGGTTGGAATCCACTTTACTCTCAGTAAAGCCTAGATTCATCAATAATCTTCCCATCCTGTCATACCATGTCGAACCTCAAGATATTATGCAGTCACTCCCTCTGAAGCGAAGCATCATACTCCCTTTGTCTTCCGTACTCTATGCACTGAAACATTCTGTACCGGAGTGACAAGTAGCTTCCTATGCTACTAATATTCTATGTGACCATCTAGTGTATAGACTTGCATCTTCAACCTTGTAGCAAAGGTTAAGATATTCATCAAGCTCATCATGTATGTGTTATCCCATGGGTGTCTTCTGAACTCATACAAGGCCTTCTTTCATTTGCACACAAGATAATGTATGTCAGTTGACTTCACTTCCAGTGGCTGCAAATGTCTCTTCGTAGTCTATGCCTTCTTTTCATGAGAAGCCTCGTGCTACAAATCTTGCTTTGTATCCCACGATGTTTCCATCTACTGCATGATGAACTTCTCTTCAGGTCTCGATACTGCATCCTAGACATCATTCTTCTTGAACTGGTCTTCTTGGTTACTTCTTCATAGTTGGAAGATTCTGCATCAATGATGTCGCTGCATTCATCATATTATTCTTCATCTTGAAATGTTGTCACTTGTTCTTTGAAACAAGTTTCATTCTTCTTTGCTTGTAGGTGATTATGTATGCGATCTTTCCTACAAGTCAAATGCAGTTGTATGGTTAGAAACATTTCATAAGGTATATTCATACTGGAAAATACTTATGCATAAATATATGATCATGCAACTTTAGCCAATACAACATTCATCCATATATCACAGAAACTTTTCTAGATGCCTTCCATCTCTACCAGGACAATATTGAGATTGTGCACTAATCCAATATGTCAGCAAAGAGGTTTCATTCTAGATAAGTAGCAATGGAGAGTTTGTATAGCACCATGAGCTACTTACCCATCACATGCATATTAGTAGTATACTATCATTAATGCAAACATTCTATCATGCATATCAACTGAATATAAACAAATGCATAACAAAAACAATATCATGAAATGACAATTGAATACTTATCTTTATTTGTTTCATGGGTATACTTCTTCTTGAGTCTTTAGCTTCATCGTCTTCTTCATTCATAATAGCATAATTTCTTATCCAAATGCTAAGGTGGATAAGAAGTTCTTCAAGAGTTGAGATCTTCATATTCCTCATCGATTGAGGGATCTTCTTTGGATGATGAGATCTTGATCTTCAGTTGCTCCCATCTTTTCTTCTCTTCTTATGAGTTGAGCTTCTTCTTCTTCTCGGAGTCTGCTGAAAGTAATCACTTCCTTCTGGCGCAAATTCCTTGCATGAATGAATCCCATGATCCTGGGAGGCCATTCAAGGTGGCCATCACCACTTCTGCATTCTTCGCTTCTTCTTTTACCGCTTCAAGTTGTTCTTGATTTGAGAGACCCTTATGACTGCATGGTCTCTGCATTCTGGATCTTCACATTCTTCAACTAGTTTCTTAAGGTCATCTTCTGATGTATGTTCTTCCCTTCAAATATCTTGGTCAAGGAATTAAACATCTTTGGTGTCTTTAAGGAAGACACTTGTAGTACAAGTTGATTCGTGACTGAATCAGTAACGATCTTCTAGGCCTTGACCAAGTTCTTCTTGTGAAAGGATTCTAGCCTCATCTCCCTCTGAAACTAGAACCTTTATACTCATGTAGGTGTCCAATCCATTTTCTTCAGAGAGATCAAATACTTCTATGCTTGGAATTCATCAACTTCATCAAGCTTATCATCAAGCTAATGTGATCGATCACTTTGAAATGAGAACCTCAAATGAAAATAGCAATAGATTAGATCTTACCGATTTGAGGTGTCCGTCCTGGTTCCGGAGCTGGCTAATCTAGGGTTTGTCACAGAAACCCTAATTTTCCAAACTTGTAATATTTCAGATATTATTGGATAGACATATATATCTCTTCAAATGGAGCTGTCCAATGTACTCCTTTTCTGAAAACAGTGGAGGGAAGCTCCCAGAACAGGAAGCCCTAATTTTCCAATTTCTTCTGCAGAAATGCCTATTACTGTTTCTATGATATCTCTAAAATTGATACTCCTATGTGTTTGAAATTTCACACTGAGGTAACCTCACATGTCCCTGATCCAACACCATAGGTTTCATCAGAATTGGTTTCACCATTTGGGATTTATGATACTTTTCCCAGGGTGACCTTTTACAGGACTGTTCAGAACAACGAAGTTGTATGACATGCCACATGTCACTGGTTCATCTTCTGAGTCTGATCTTTGGACCAAAAAAATTAAAGTCTGTTCCCTTTTTGGAACATATTCATGAATTCAATTTGGACCTATGTATCCCAAGATATTTCAATTCTCCCCAGGTTTCCTGTTTAGAGATGAATTCTAGAAGAGGATGGAACCCTAACTTGGAGGGATCATATCTCCCAGAATACAGTGAATCTGAGGCGGAAGTTTGGACAAAATTTTGATAATGATTTTATATTCATCCCCTGCAATGTTTAGCTCCTGATCCTTTTCCAATCTTAGGATACAGGGAATTTACCATAGGATTTTTCTAGCTCGGGGTCAAACTAGGGTTTGACTTTCCTGGAGTTTCACCTAACCAAATTTCTTGATCCAGGTCTCTAAACTTCGGTTCTTATGAGGAGAAAAATCCTATGTTGGTATCACTCAAAAATTACTCTTCTGTAGAAATCCCTAATTTTTGCATCGAAAACTGAAAATGCTCGGAATCGAATTCTGCTTCGACAGAAAGATGCGCCCTTCAATGGAGAGTCAGCCTAGCATACTTTTGCTAATGGATTGTGGAGAGAGACCCAAAAAGTAAGAAGCCATAGCTTTTGTAGCTGCACAATGTCTTTTTCTCAGGTTAGCTCTGATACCATGTTAGTTTTTCATCATTCAAGCTAGCATTATGATCTTGGGATCTTTTAACTGAGAGAATAACAAGCACAGCAATAAAACATAAGCACATCACAAGAGACAAGAGACACAAAGAGTTTTCCTCGGGGAAACCATAAAGGAGAAAACCCCACAACTTCCTCAGAGATAGAATCAGCACCAAAACAGTAAAATCCCAAAACAGTAAGATGATCTCCCAACAGCAACAGTCTCTCTCTCTCACACTGAGAGAGATTCTCCTCTCTCACTCATGCTCCCCAATGAGTGAGTGTGAGTGTTGCAAGTGAGATAAATAGAGAGGCTCACTCTCTATTTATATTCTTTCATTCACTTGAAGTGCACTCCAACATTTCAGCCTCACTTAACAATTACTTACTAGAGCCGACATCTCTAGGAGTGTCTAATAACCCTAGTGCCCCACCACTTGTGGGGACTTGGCCTCCTCGGACCAATAGGAGGGTAACACAATGGTGGGGACTATTGCCCAGACTTACAATTACTCACCTAGGGTCGACTTCACTAGGATAGTCTAATAACCCAAGGGCCTCATAACTGTGGGGACTTTAACCCTTGACCAATAGGAGGGTTACCCATAATGACTTGACATGAATTTCTCATTATAGAAACTTCCTGGAATAAACATCGGGGTATGACATGACTCAAATGCATTACAATACATCCTGGAATAAACATCGGGTTACAATACATAAGAAATATGGATGAATACATTCCGAAGTTACAATTACATCAACACCATGGGGACTGGAAGCTTAACCAATTGGTGGAGATAAAATCAAATAAATGAGTACAGCTCCTAAAGTCAAACTATAAACCCAACCATCAGATGTGATATACAGTGCTCTGTTCGAAGGAGACACAACTCGACAGCTACCAAAGATAACATCTTTCCTTGTCTGGCTTTTGGGTTTTTTAATTTTTTTGGACTTTTTCAAATATTTAAAAATCTTGAAAAAGAATAAAACTTCTTTATATTTATAGACTAGGAGGAGACGAGTGTCATAATGGGAAAACAAACTAGTTCCAAGTAGCGGAACATACCTATGCTCAATGCAAGGATACATGTGTAGGACATCGACACTCGGGGGAAATTCCCCTCTTAAAAATAGGGAATCAAGCTACAAAGGATATATAAAATGGCTCTGCATGGCTAGACATGAGAGAAGCCCAGGCAATATGGTTGAAAGTCAATGTCAAGGAAGCCGACGTAAGGCTCAATAAGGCAGGAAAAGCTCATGATAATGCAATTACAACTTGACATAAGGGAGTCATGAGGGAAATAGGCAAACAAAGGATCAATAGGAGTATGAGGCTCTTGCGAAATGCCATGGCAATACTATACAACGGACTCCCACACCCTAAGGGACAAAATGTCGGCATGGGCACCAAATGCAAATAAGGCTCTAAATAGGGTACCCATGTAAGGTCAAGATCTACCATTCACATAATTCCACTTCTAAAACAGCAAGAAGGTTCTGTGACATGATAGAATGGGTTCGTACCTAAGGCTATAATGAAACGGTCATAAGGTCATGCAAAATGCTATTGGAGGTGATCCTAACCTATATGCCAGTTTAAACATCATACCTATAATGGGCATGAATGGGTCAAAGAAACGGTCAAAACGATGCTCAAAGTGGTCTTCTACATCATAAATTAGTCCAAAAACGGTCCAAAAGGATTAGAAACGGTCCAAACTATAGAAAAGGGGGTAAAAATTTTTAAAAATTTGAAAAATTTCTATAAATAGTAAAAAATTCAAAACATTATATAACATTTGAAATTTTTACCCAATTGAGCTCAGAACTTCAATAGCAAATTCCAGGAGATCCAGCCGACGGAATTCACTACCATTTTTTCCAGGTACTTACCCATGCTCTACTCTTTCATTTTGATGCAAATTTTATCAATTTCCATGGTGTATTTAGGATTCTAGGCCCATCTTAAACACGCGCCTTGGCCCATGCGGAAATCGAGAGTTTTTCCACGTATAGGGCTGGATATACGTCGAAAATGCCCTCAAATTCGCGTACATATGTAGCTATTTACCAAACATCAACGTATGCGGCCACGCTCAATGATTTTTAAGTATTCTAATGGATCAAACTCAAATTTTATGTTCAGGATGGTTCTAGAATGGAGAGAATGTGAGCACAGTGATGTAGAAGGGGTAGTAAGGGAAGAAATAATGGCTCAACAAGCTTTGCGGTCATGTGGTCTCTACAAGTTTTGGTGTCTTGGTGGTATACGTGCCAAACCAAGACTGCTGCAGATGCTAGTAGACTATTGGGATCCAAACTCAGAGTCATTCTAGATAGACGGGATGTCACTCACCATAGAAGTGAAGGACATATACTTTATTACTGGACTTTCTCGACGGGGGGAAGTGGCGAGCCTACACTCTCACGGGCCTAGAGGTGGCCTGACTATAAATGAGTACATTGCGATTTACTACTATCCAGACATGGAGAAGGTGGGGAGTCAGATCCAAACTAACTCCATATAGGTGCTAGGCCTAAAGGCCATTCTACTGACACTGGGTAGGATAGCAAGGCTAGCCTCACTCCACTAGGCCTCATGGCCATTGATTTTCTATGCCATGGAGTGCATAAGGCCCACAATTTATGACTGGAGTACGACATTGTTGAGCAACATGAAACAACATCTCAGCGACTGCAAGATGGGTAGGGTGCGAAACTTTAGTTTCAGCAGCATACGGAGCACGTTCTTCTTCAATCATGTTCCGAGATTGAGCCCTAGAGTTGATGTTCCACTACATGGGGTTCGAGATCCAGCCCGACAGCATTGGGCGAATGCGATGCACAGACTGGGAGGAGGTAGGGTGTCCAACCCCTTTCTAGCTGATTTCTTTCCATGGTGGTGAGGATAGATAGTTTCCATCGATGAATACCCCTATGCGGGGATAGCTTTCAAGGGAGACCCAGACATGCCGCTACCACCAGGATCGGCATACGGTGACATTGGTAACGAATCTCAACCCTCTTTTTAAAATTTTTGAGTTATTTAATTTTTTTGTGTTTTTTGATTATGTGGAATCAAAAGATATGTTTTTGGGTGATAATACATAGTGGCATCTACCATATGCATGCAGATGTAGGACCATGATGTCCTGAAGGCTTCCCTCATCATAGACGGAGGGGAAGAGGAGACAACATCACGGGTGTGGATGTGGAGCGGACACTCCAAAGCATTCATACCAATTTCATGAGACTGACACACAGAGTACCCATGGCACAAGTTGAGGACTTTCCTGAGGCCATGTAGTGCTAGGTGGTGGGTGTACCATGAGCATGGGTGCAGCTATTTTGATGGCTAGCTAGAGCCGTGGTGACATTCCATGATCACAACCCCCCTCCTCCTACACAGGATTAGATACCTGGGAGTGATACAATTTGTACTACCATGTATTATATTTTGGTGGCTTGAGAGCCCCAATTTTGTATTATGACACTATGTATTACCACATTTTGGATGTTTATAAAAACTTTTATGATGATCGATTTATTTATTTACATGTGTAAAAATTTATGTTTGTAATGAGCTTATTGTGTATGAAACAAATTCCAATCTAATACGTAGTTAGCATATTAATTCTTGAAACATGTATGTATGTTATATTGTCAAATTGTCATTCTAATAATCTCACACGTAAGAATATTCTTAATAATGTCGGATCTCTAACATGGTACAAACCATTAAGTTGTGACACTACTAACTCCAAATCACGTCATACCTCAAGAGAGAGAACACCATGTGAAATGGCATCTCGTAGAAGCTCAATAACGGCACTATACTTATCAACATTGTTTGAAGAGGGCCGTAAACATACGCCTCCTAAAGACAATACCTGACCCATAGGAGTATAAATCACCCAAGCAGCAAAAGTTGAGTGTTGAGTGTGATGGCTCACACTATCCATGAATCCTATGAAGGTGGAATATTCCATTGACATCTGCCAAAAGAAACGAAAACTAATCACAAACCCGATCACCATAAGAAAAAGACCTACCTATGAAAAAATGTACAATAATATACAATAACTAGACTTGGCTAAAAATCATGCATAGTACTTTTTGAGATAGAGTCCATTTCTAGGCTCCGCCAAGTCTGTTCCCTCATAATCCACTAACTCATAAGCACCCTTCTCTAACTCACGTTTAACAACGTAAGGACCACACCACATGGGGTTAAACTTTCCTGCCCCCAAGGGTTCTTTCGGTTGATCCCACAAAAAGACCAATTCTCCCTCACTAAACCTCCTTGGACGGATAGACTTATCGTACTGGACCCTAACGTGATGCTTATTCACTTCTAGAGCCACCAAGGCATCTCAAAGTTGCTCATCAAGTTTCTCTAGGTGGACCAAACACTTCTCCAACGGGGAAGTGTCTGGTAAGACCTCTATGGCTAGCTTCAATGAAGGAATCTCGCACTCAACCAGAAATACTGACTCCACTCCATGTACAAGCTGATATGGATAAAAACCCATGGCAGTATTAACAACGGTTCTATAAGCCCACAAAGAAGGATATAACATAATGTGCCAATTAGTCTTGCTTTGTTTGATGGTTTGTTGGAGAATGGATTTGAGTGATTTGTTCACTGCTTCTACCTGTCCATTCGCTTGAGGGTAATAAGAGGAGGAATGCTCCTACTTATATCCTAACTTTGATGCCAACTCTTCCATCATACGATTCTGAAAGTGCGATCCATTGTCGGTGACAAGCTCCTTCGGAATACCGAACCAAGTAATAATCTGGTTGAATACGAAGTGCGTGACTGTCTCACCATCGGATTTAACTATAGGAATGGCCTCAGCCCATTTTATGAAGTAGTTAACAGCCACTATGATATGATGATGCCGCCCAACTGAAGCTGGGTTGCAATCCATAAAATCAAGCCCCCACTTATTGAAGGGACTGATGGTGATGATGGGATGTAATGGGGCAGGTCATGAGCGCATATTCCATGCAAACACCTGGAAAGGGTGGCACTTATTGACTGCATATACATAATATTTAAAGATTTACGGCCAGAAATAACCCACTCTCAACATTTTTTGGGCTGTAGAAAGCTCAGATAAATGACCACCACACGCCCCTCCATGGAAATCATTCAGCACAAGCTCAGCCTCCTCATGAGTGAGACAACGACGTAAAATGGAATCTACCCCATAGTGGTACAAGGTATTATCCACTATGAGGTAATTCTTGGATACGTGACGTAATCGTCGTCATTCATCCCATTAGAGGTGAGTGGGGACCTTCAATGTTTGTAAATATATAATAATATCCCCATACCATGGGTCCAAAGTTGAGATTAAGAATATGTGCTCATCAATAAACATATCTTCACAAAGCATCTCCTCGGCTTTGCTTGGGAAATCCGATATAAGCTCCGCAAAAATTAATGATTTCTTTGATTTTGCTGAAACAAACTCAAGGTCGAATTCTTCCAAGATGACAATCCATTTATTATACTTTCCCCCAATCATCCTTCAAGTGAGGATGAATTGAAACGAATTGACATGGGCCACAACCAAGGTCTGACGAAGGAGAATATAATGTCTCAACCGTTGAACTGCATGTACGGTAGCTAAGGAAAGCTTCTCAACATGGGAATAATGGATCTCCGTGTCAATAAGATTCTGTCTCAGATAGTATATGACATGCTCTTGGAGCTCCTCAACCTCTTGAACCAAAACAATACCAATCGTCTGCATGGACGCGGCCACATAAAGTAGAAAATCACGGCTATAGTCTGGGGGACTAATCACTAGGGCCGATTCTAGGGCTCGCTTAAGCACATCAAAGGAATCCTAGGCTTTCTCATCCCAACAAAAGGTGGTGTCCTTTTTCAATGGACGCATAAAGCCTCTAGTCAAATTGGCAAAGTTGAGAACGAATATCCATAAGAATTTTTCCATGCCTTGCAAAAATTGAAGATGTCTAATGTTCCTCAAGGAATACAACTGAAGTATTGCCTCAACCTTCAAAGGGTCGACTTGTATACCCTCCATGGAAACAATGAACCCTATTAAGCAACCAGACTTTATGCAAAAGATGCACTTGTGAGGATTTAACCTGACCAAATAATGGCCACACCTTTCGAATACTAATCTCAAATGATAGGAATGATGCATTCTCATACAAGAATGAGCAACAAGGTCATCCAAAAATACTTCGATAATCGATTTGAGATCATGGAAGATCAAGGTCATAGCCCGCTGAAAAGTAGCTCCGGCATTCTTAAGGTCAAAAGGCATTTTCTGATATGCAAAGGTTCCCCAGGACAAATAAATGCAGTCTTATGTTGGTCCTTAGGTTTAATTTGTATCTAATTGTATCCAGAAAAGTTGTCCATAAAAGAAAATACCTCGCTACCCACGCACTCATCCAAGATTTGATCTATAAATGGTGTGGAGAAATTATCTTTAGGACAGGCAAAATTCAAGTCACGAAAATCAGTGCATATACAGATTGGTCCCTGCTTCTTATCTATCGGAATAGGATTTGAAACCCACTCTGTCAAGGGAACGAGATAGATAAAACCGGCTTTCAACAGTTTCTCTATCTCCGCCTTAATCGTGGGTGCTTTCCCAGGATTCACTGCACGCAAGTGTTGTCGAACAGGCTTAGCATTTGGATAAGTTTTAATCTCATGTTCAACAATACTAGGGTCGATACCTGGTATTTCATCGTAAGACCAAGCAAAGATATCACGGAATTATTTAAACAGCTTGAAGTATTCTTGAATCTCAGCATGGAAACATTCTACCCCAATATAGACATTCTCAATCCTGCCAGGATCACAAGAGATATTGATAGGAATGGTAGGAGATATATTCGCCATGTTCCCATCAGCCATCGGACCAGGAGAGCTTAATGGAACCATGGGACTACCAATTCTCTCACTAAGAACCTCCCTAAATTCCTCACGCTCCAAGCAGTCGAGCTCAGGAAGAAAATAAGATCTATGATGCAACTCTTCCCAAGGTGGCTCAACCCCTGACATGGCCTCAATAATCGCTTCGTCTAAAGGAAAAACACTATCAAGGAAGTCATGTGCGTGAGAAGATTGAACTGCCCATGTAGGCAGCACATATGGGTCCTCCTCCTTTGTCCGTGAAGAGGAAGGACTAGGCTCTGCAACACATCCAAGATTAGCTTGATAAGCTACAATAGTTGTAGGCAACGACACGTTCATCACGATGGGCTCACTCGAAGTATTCGATGTGGGAAGAATCCAAGAATCTTCCATATGACTTGTGCAAAAAGATACTGATCTCACAGATGTCAAATCCTCATCGAAACTAGACCCTATCATAAGGATAGGTGCAGGACAACTAAAGCTTCCTATAAGGGATGGATACATGCCCACACCCACACTCCCAGTTGCCGGCTAAGAGTGCTCTACAATCAGTATCAAAGCTCCTGAAGATGTGGTAACCAACGGATTCTTGAATGACATTTGATTAATCGTAACTATCTTCCCATTAAATGGAAAGCATACAATGCAAAACAGTGAAGAAGCTACGGCTTGCATACTATACATCCAATTCCTACCCAGCAAAATATTATAGTCAAGGGGCACATCAACCACCTCAACCTCCATCGCAACGGTATTTCCTCCCAAACGGACCTTAAGGGAAGGAAGAATCCCGTGCGGCCTAAATGATCTCCCATCAAATGCGGCCAACATGGTACCAGATTTCGACAACTCAGGGGAACCTAAACCCTTCCAACACGATAAAAACATCACAGAAGCAGCAACGCCTTTGTCAATCATAATGTGCTTGACGGTCATGTTAAGACATTCTACATGAATCAAAAGAGACACATAGTAAGGCAAGCGAGGATGAAGTCCTACGGTTTCAAATTTAATCACAGAGGAAGAATTATCATCATTCACACCAAGGGAAAAAAGCAAATCCTTCCTTTGTGAAGGACAACTCTGAAGTACTTCTAGTGCAGACATCGCATAAGGAGTGTGGCCCAAATCCTTGACAACATAATAGTTCTGGGCAGCTCGGGCATTAGGATTGTGCCCCGAACGCTTAAGGAATCCCTTAGGAATGCGAGGTGAAACTTTAGGTTTATCCATAGGTTTTTCAATACGCAAAGGAGTCCCTGGCAGATCAAGTTCCTTTCCTAGGTTGGGTTGTGATGAACCATAGTCCTTCGCACGGGTCACAACCTTTGTAGCACGCACCATGTTAATGCAACCATGACCACTACCCTCTGGCAGATCTTGATCACCACCAGACTGATCATGGGTCCTTGAGTTCATGTTTTGATTGTGAGGTAAAGGTTTGGTCAACACAGCTGGGCCCTATGCTAAGAATCTCGAGGCTTCATCGATACGAGGGCACAAGTAAGTGAGGTGATCGTCCTTACACAACTTGCAAGGAAACTTAACCTTATGTTTAGATTGCTTGTACCCCCTAGCATTTCGGGTGTTCTTGTCATTAGTATTGGCATTTTCATTCCTATTCCCACCCTTACAATTTTTCTTACCCTTCTTTTTATTCCTTCCGGGTTGTTGGTTACCATTCTGGTCCGACGATTGCATCGAAAGCACATTCACCATTTGGGTGTGTTGAGATGAAGTTGTGGCTTGTCCCAAATTGGATTGGTTGATTAACAGTTGACTGACTTGTTTCACAACCGAATCCATAGGTTTAGAACTCGCACAACCAACAATGCCATCGGCATGTGGTCCAGGTTTAACTTTGGGGTCGAAAATAGAACGCGGAGCATTGGGAATGATATCATATAACAAACCGGATTGAGCATAAATCAAATCCAGTTCCTGCGCCGTAAAAATGGCTTGTTCCTAATTTTGCACTCCGGATGTAGAAACATCCTTCGCTATGTAAGGCAATAACGACTTAAGGAACTATTCAATGAGGAATTCCAGCGATATAAAGGCTTTAATCAACCTCTTCCGTCTACGCCACTCTTGGATATGGTGCGAGATATGTGTGGCTTTATCTTGAGGAAATGTCGACAAGAGTTCTGTACCAGCGTCATAACGCACTGGTAGTTGGAAGTGGTTAATAAAAGTCATTGCTAGGTCATTGAAGAAAGCAAATTCCCCCCTAGGTAACTCTATATACCATTTCACGGTAGGCCCTGTAAGGGTGCATTGAAACAGCCTTAAACGAATTGAATCTTCATGTAAGGAATTTGAAGAGCACCATAGGTGAAACATTGTAACATGTTCGCTTAGATCCTCTCCAAGTTTTCCCTCGAATTTGGGTATGTCCAAGGGAAGCTTAGTAGGGACATCCGACCAAGTTGGGTCATGAGATACAAGATCGTTCGTCAATATTGACAATTCAAGAAGATTTAGTGTTGCGAGGAAAGGGAGCCTAGGATGAGCAGGTCGATGCACTGCTCCTTGATAGTTTTGATTCACATAGGTCTGATTACCATAACCACCATGGCCTTGACCATAGTGCCCTCCTCCCATTTGACCCATGTAGGGTGGCATGGAAGCACCATAATGTGGTGTACCTTGACTATGTGGGGCTACAATGCCATAATTAGGAGAGTAAGTGGGTTGTTGATACCCGTACCCATAAGGTGAATAACCCTGTCCATATTGCATCCCATAATAAGGTCCGTAATTCATCCCATGAGATGTCCCACGAGACACTCTGTAAGTAGGAATATATACGCCAGAAGTAGGAATATACACTCTAAGAGTAGGAATATATGCTTCGTAAGTAGTAACATGACCTCTAGAAGTATGAACACAACCTCCCGAAACAACGAGTGGTACTTGAACCTAAGACACAACTGGTTGAGTAACAACAATACGGACATGAATTGTAGCAACATTCCAGCTCGAAGGACCACATAATTAATGAGGTGGAGGAACAACATTCGAAGAACAAGGAACTGAGGATGAAGGGATCTATGAAATTATGTACATGGTGTTCCCTATAGTCACTTGTCTTGGATCCGGTATCCTAATAGGATCACTAACCCTAGGCCTAGCAGGAATATGTGATGTAGCCTCCACCTCTGGGATGGAAGGTGCAATGTGACTTGTGCTCCCAAACCTCTCCGCATGGTAAGGAATAGGAGTGCCCCCAGGTGTAGTGTTAGGCTCAAACTCCGACTTGACATGAAATTCCAAATCATGTGTGGGCATACCAGACATACCATAACTACCATAACTAGTTCTTGCGGGCTCGTAATAAGTCTCGTCTTCTGGCATGCCATACCGGTGATGCGTCAATGGGGGATCAACACTAGAGTAAGTAGGTCTATCATGAAAATTACCTATCTCATAAATTCTAGGACCTAACTCAGTCATATCAAGTGAAGGATCATAGTTAGGAGTAAACTCCCCATCTTCCACTTGAATGGGAGAGGGTGGCTTAGGAATACCTTCCTCGTGGTCTCCCATCATGTGTGAATCAATGTGCGAAGTAGTCTGCCTAAATCATATGTTTCTCTCTCCCAAAGGAGGAGGAGATGTAGAAGGAGGAAGTCCTACTAATCGATGAGAATAGTGAGGAGCCGCACCCAAATCCATAATGACTCAAAAAATGTAAAAGACTCTCTAATTACGCAAACCCTAGGCAAGCTAACGTGCATAGAGCATACACCAATAAAATCTAAAGCCAAACACAAGCAATCAAGGGTAGGATAAATGAGCTCCTGAATGAAGCAGGTATGTCTCGCCTAGGAGAGGCTTGAGACTCCCATACACAACAAGCGGAGGTACGTAACCAATTATTTTGGCCCTCAGCTTCAACGCATAAAACGACTGTGCTATCCGACCCCAACCTGGCCGGGACACCCACAGAATAACCCTTGCAAAGTACCCCCTCGATATCCTAGGTAAGGAAAATAAGGTCACCTCAATATAATCAATGCTGAGGTGGACAGTTGTAGGAAGGATTGACTGTATGGGTAGGGTAACAAAGCCCAAAACTCCCGAAAGAGCCCCCAGATATGAATACAATCCTGGAAATATATCCGGTGCTACTCAGTTATGACTAGGGGTCATCGCAATCAATAACCGTTCACACTACCTCGTGCTTAACTCCCTTTTGAGAGGAGGATCTTGAGAAACACCAATTATACCAAAGAATTTCACACTCTCACCTGGACAGACACATACATGTTGTTGTTTAGTGGTCTTGGAGAATTTACTCACAATGAACTATTCCAAGACCCTAAAACCTAATCTTGTTGGTAAACCCTATCAAATAAAATAGTGTAGTTCATTTTAATTAAGTGTTGATTTTAATTGGCTTTATTACTCAAGAAAGGTAGATGACTGTGAAACCAATGGTGTTATGATTGAACATGAAGCAAAATGCACACCTAACAATCAATGCAAATGCATTGTGTCCATGAAAAATAGGGTATGCTACTACGTGAAATGCAAAATTTTCTTCAAATGATAAATGCAAGCTTTCCTATATGAAATCCTGACTAATACTTCAAAGCAAATCTAGTGCAAGTACTATGCAAAATGCAAGATGCAATGCATAATGATAATCAAATATTTTTGGATTTTTTGAAATAAAAATGAGATACTAAAGCATAAGAATGATTCTACAACCCCCAGAATTTGCAAGAACAATCAAGCAGCACTCAAGCAAAGTACTAAGGTAAAGGAACTCTAATGCACTAATCCCAAAACAAAAAATCTAAAATGCAATGATAAGAACATTCTTCAAAAAAAGAAATTTTACCCTAAAAAAATGTCTCTGGTCGGGAACAGAGGTGTATACAGACTCTAGTAGTATCAAAGGAGATTCAGCAATCATCAAAATTCACCCAAAAATAATCAATCTTCCTCAAGAAGGCCAAACTAAGGGCATATGAGACTGTTCGCAGTAAACCCGCGTGTGTATGCGGAATAGCAGTCAAAACCGCATATATATGTGACTATGAGTTCAAAACTTGTGTACAGGAAGAAAAGTGCATAAAAATAAAGGTAAACAAACAATATGAGACAAACTTCACACCAATCAGACACTACCAGGTTAACATGCCCCCAAACCCGACACAGAAATAGAGAAAAAAGAGCAATTCAAAGTTATTTAATGCCGATAGAAAACCCCCAAGGGACAACTACTAGGAACTCCCCAGTGGAGTCGCCAATTCTGTTATGGAGAGAAATTCCTATGGCTTGGGGTACCACAACAGACAGCTTGACTCCAGAAATCAATCCTTTCCAATATGCAAGAGAACTAAAATATCTAACACTAAAGGATAAAAAATCGTACCTTATTCCAGACGGTTGAAGTAGATCCCCATTGAGCTTTCCAACTTCAGCTTGAATTGATGAATCACTTCCTCAACAATAAGTAAACAAGACAAGCATACTATATATATTGGTGTTAGATCTACTCTAGCATATATAATCAACAACGTATAAGCATTTGAAATCATCCATGGATAAAATATTCATTCAAACATACATTATTGGACAGGAAAAGATATTTCTATTAATATAAAATCAGAGATTACAATGAATACAACCTCTATGGGCACGTCTGTGAATCAGAGAAACTGAATCCCCCACTTGGGCCTCCACCACCTCAATCCTCCATCTCTCGATAGAAAGCTCACAAACAAAAGGAAAGCTTGGGAAGAACACTAAAGTGCTCCAAGGGACAAAGGGATGCAGACTCAAGCACAAGTTCCATCAACAATGGACTATAGTTTCTTTGCTCTCGATTCTCTTATGCCTTCAATGTATCCAAAGGGTTCCTTATATAGCTTTTCAATGAGGTAATGAAAGGTCGAATCTGAGCGATCTCAAGGCATATCGAAGGCCAGGAGACAAGTGAGTCGGATCCATGTCAAGGAAAACTCCAAAAGGATTTGGATTTTTGTACACATCCCGATGTACGTGGTTTTAGATGTCAAACCCGCATATATACGCGATAAAAGGTTTAAAAGTCACGTATAGCAATTTTCACATGTTTTTAGGTATGGTCTAGGAAACATCAAAAGACAAAAAATGGTCCAAGGGGTCTAAGGAGTCTGCAGAGGGACAGGGGAAGGCCATACAAGTGTCATTCACCTAGTGTGGTAAAATCTGCTATAACAATGTTGTCATTTGCAGCATGCTTGATATTATAGATCCATTTGGAAGTCACTACGGACTTCCCCTCAGGTCTTGGGACAACATCCCAAACATCATTCTTCATGATCGATTGGTATTCTTCGATCATAGCATCCTTCCATTCTTTCTTTTTTGTTGCTTCTTCATAGTTGGAAGGTTCTTTATCAATGAAATCACATAATAAGGCTACATAACTGGAACAAGACCTGGTTCTTTTCCTTTCTCTATGTGATTCTTCTGGAGCCCCATATCTTTCCGCACCTTGGATAGCTTCTCATACCCAAGCAGGTTTCCTCTTGTGAGGATTATTCTCCTGAGGTGGATCTACAAGTTCTTGAGGTTCTTCTATTTCCTGATCTTCTTCTTGATATTCTTTGTTCATGGTTGTGTCGTGAATTTTGGGTGCTTCTATTTCTTCAGGTTCTTCAGCAGGTCTCTTTCTGGATTTGTTGTAAGCTGAATCTTCGTCAAATGTCACAACCCTGCTGATGTCGATATTCTTGAATCCTGGGAAGTATATTCTGTAAGCCTTCAATATTTTAGAGTATCCCACAAATATACCCTTCCTTCCTGAAGGATCTAACTTTGTCCTCTTTTCTTTCGGAATATGTATGTACACTGGACAGCCAAATATTCTGAGATGGCTGACTTCTGGTTTCTTTCCAGAAAATACTTCTTCAAGTGTCTTATTTTTTAGTACTCTATGTGGAGTATGGTTCTATACATACACTATTGTTCTTGTAGCTTCTGCCCATAGATGCATGGGAAGATCTTGATCATGAAGCATGGCCCTTGCAGCTTCCATGATCATTCTATTATTCCTTTCTGCAACTCCATTATGTTGTGGATTATATGGAGTGTTGAACTCCCTCTTAATCCCTGAATCTTTGCATAAGTCTTTGAATTCATTAGAAGTGAATTCTCTGCCATTATCTGATAAAAAAATATTGATCTTCTTGTCTGTGTGGTTCTTGATTAAGGCTTTGAATTCCTTGAACTTGCTGAATACTTCATCTTTGTTTTTCATAAAGTATATCCATGTCTTCCTAGAAAAATCATCAATAAAATAAACATAGTATACATACCCGCTTAATGAACTAGATGACATCGAACTGCATACATCGGAGTGGATGATTTCCAATATTCCTTTTTCCTTGCTCTCGCTACTTGGAAATGTCTTCTTTTTGTTCTTTCCTTTTGCACATCCTATGCAAACACCATCATGTTTTGTCTACATTTCTGGAAGACCTTCAACAGCTTTGCTTACAAGAGGTAGTCCTCTGTAATGCACATGTGCAAGCCTTCTATGCCAAAGTTCATTTGGTTCTACTGAGTCATGAACCAAAGATTGTTCTGGTTGGCCCTTCAATTTGTATAGACCTCCTTCTTGTTCCCCAATCACTATTGCATTGTCAAAAGTCTTTCCCTTTGGCCACATAAGAACTTGACCATCTACAAAAGCAACCCTCATTCCTTTTGCATCCAATGCAAATATGGAGAGGAGGTTCTTCTTTAGTCCTAGTACAAATAATACATTTTTCATCTTCATAAGCTTTCCAGAGTCTATCTTATAGGAGGATTCACCACTACCTTTTATTGGATACTGGTAGTCATCCCCAAGTTTCACCTTGTGAAGTGACTCATGTTTAGATAGTTTCACAAATGATTCTTTGAATCCTGTCATATGCTTGGAAGCACCAATGTCTATAAGCCAATCATTTCTTCCATGAGAGATAGTTCCCATGAGAGCGGAGATCAGTACATATTCTTCATCACTTGAAGAATCATCACTTTCTTGTCTGATTCTCTTTGTGAAAGGTTCATCATCCTCTACAGCATGAGCATGATGTCTTCTCTTGTTTCCCTTTTTCTTCTTTGAGTTCCCTTTGTTAGGGAACTATTTGGATATGTGACCTTTCTCATCACATGTGTAACATCTAATAGTAGACAAATATATTCTAGAGTGTGAAATCTTACCTTTGGAGTGATGATGGTCCCTTCTGGTTTTCTTGGTGTGGGATATGAAAGCTTGATCTTCACTTCCCACATTTTCTTCTCAAGCTGCTATCCGAGCTTCTTCTTGAGAGCATTCTTCCCATACTCTGCTAAACTTGACTAACTTCTTTCTGGCACATATCCCTTGAATGAAAGAGTCCCATGCCCTAGGTAGACCATTCAAGATGGTCATCACAATATCTGCATTCTCCACTTCTTCATCTACTACTTCCAGCTGTTCCTTGATCTAAGAGACCCTTGTAAAGTAAGAATGGATGGTCTTTTCATTCGGTATCTTTACATTATTCAGTTGGTTTCTCAAATTCATCTTCCAGTTTATGTTCTTCCCTTCAAACAGTTTGGTTAGGGCATCAAACATAGATTTAGGTGTCTTTAGGGAGGACACCTGTGGTATGAGGTGATCCTTGATTGAATCAACAATAATCGTCTTAGCCATAACCAACTTCTTCTTGTGTAAGGCCTTAGCCTCATCTCCCTCTGGAACTGGAACCTCCTCATTGATATAGGAGCCCAACTCATTTTCTTCCAAGACCAAGGAGATCCTATACTTCTAGGATTGGAAGTTATCATATCCCTCAAGCTTTTCATCAAGCTTGGTATGATGAGTCATCTTAACTGAGAAACTCAAATGGAAATAAAAAAATATTTATATATTACCAGGTCAAAATGTCAGATCTGGATTTGGAGCTGAATTTCTACAGTGCTGGTTCAGGAGCAGATTAAGGTTTGGATTTCCTAGAGTTCTGTCCAACCAAATGCTTTGATCTTGATCTATAAACTTCAATTTTGAGGAGGATATCAATCCAGGCCTGGGATCACTCAAAAATTCTACTTCTGTGGAAAGCCCTAATTTTTGGAAACAGTGTCGGGTCCAAAACTGAAAAAACTTAGAATCAGATTCTGCTTCGACAAAAAGATGCGCCTTAGGGAAGAGAGTCACCCCAACCTTATTTTGCTGAAAATATATGGAGAGAGATCCAAAAAGTAGGAATCCCTAGTTCCCACAGCTGTACAGTGTTTTCTTCTCAGGTTAGCTCTGATACCATGTTATATTTTTATCATTTAAGCTAGCATTATATCAGGATATTTAACTAAGAGAATAACAAGCACAATAATCAAACACAAGAGACAATGAACACAATTTTTTTCCTCGAGGAAACCATAAATGGAGAAAACCCCACAACTTCCTCAGAGATAGAATCAACACCAAAAGTAAAACCCCAAAATAGTAATATGATCTCCCGACACTAGTAGCCTCTTTCTTTCTAGCCCCAGCAACTTCTTCTCTCTCAGCTATGCACTGCAACTAAGTGTGAGTGAGTGTGTGATAAATAGAGAGGCTCACTCTCTATTTATACTAATTCCTGACTTGACAATAACTCACCAGGGCCGACTTCTCTAAGAGAGTCTAATAACCCTAGGGCCCTGGAACTACAGGGACTTTAACCCTTGAACAATAGGAGGGTTACCCACAATGAACTGACATGACTTGTTTACATTATTGAATCGCTCGATAGGAACATCGAGGCATGACATGACTCAAATACATTACAGACGCTTCCCGAAATAAACATCGGGGTACAAGACATAAGATATACAAGTGAATGCATTTCGAAGTTACAAATACTTCAACACAACATAAGTACAATGGGGAAGTTGTTATTGGTGATGAGTCATGACTCTCACAGTGCATATTAGTCCTCCAACCCTCCACAAGAATGGGTTGTTGAGTCCACAACCACTAGGTATATGACCAAAAACCAACACTTACTTCCCAACTACCAACATAAATATAATGGGGAAGCTGTTATTTGTGATGACTCTTCCCTGCCAATTTTAGGATGTAGGGATGTTATCAACAATGCCAAATTTGGAAAAGGTCTTCCTGTTCCAAGAATAGGACCAAATTTACTTTCTATACATTGTTGGACTCACACCAACAAAAAGGAAAATTATTGACCAAATTGATGGGTTATCAAGGACATGAGTAATGGTTTTGAAGTGGTTTCTTTTAGTTACTGTGATGGATCCTATCGTCTGTACAAATTGGGAAAATATTTATTTCCTTCAAGATGAAGTTTCTAGTTGCTAATGTTGATGACACAAAAAAATTGTGGCATCAATGGTTGGGTCATATCAACTTTGGGACCTTGCAACATATGAGCTATTTAAGGATGGCAAATGAGCTTCTGCATATTAAACTGCGTACGGGTATCTGTGAAAAATGTATCTTGTGGGAACACCGTCATGACTTCTTTCCTAAGAATTTAGAGGGAAAGTCTCTGAACCTCTTGAGCTGGTTTATAATGATATTTTCATACCCATGGCCACTTCTTCGCTTGGTGGGGATAGATGTCTCCTTACCTTCATTGATTATTTCTCCTACTTCCTTTGGGTATATATTATTCATTCCAAGGATGAAGTCTTTAATAAATTCAAGGAATTAAATCGTTGTGAAAAAACATAGTGATCACAAGATCGAATCTATTAGGACTATTGAAGGAGGAAGACATTTCGATGATGACTTTCATCCATTTTTGACATCGCATTGCATTGTTTGGAAAAAGCCAATCTCTCAACAAGATGGAATAGCTCATTGAAGCAATAGAGCTATTATGGAAATGGCTTGTTGTATGTAGCATTCTCTTTAAATAGAGTTTATGTTATGGGGGAAGTAGTGTTCAATACCTATGATCAAGCTACTGAATCCATCTTTTTACAAGGCCATTTCTGTAGTGATGATATAGTGGCTTAGGCAATGAAGATTTGTTTTAGTAAAACATAAATTTAAATGATTTGTTTAAATTTAATTATTTAGGATGGTTGGAGGTGGGTGACTAGTGCCAATATCCCTATTCAGAATGTGGATTCTTGGGGATTCTAAGAGGTCTATAAATTATGAATGGATGGGAGTAAATAACTATGCATACATGCATAAATTTACCTATGAATGCAATATTAGATGGATAGAAATTAACAATTTGTGTAGGCTTTAACTAGGTGCTCTCTAACAAGGAGAGAGTTATTTCAAGATGAAATACACCATGCAGTCTTTCAATGCAATGATATAACATCAATGTTTCCAACTTGAAGATAAATTAACAAAGAGAAGAATAGATAGCACCTCATTCACTCTCCTTCGATGATATAGCTGACCTGAAATGAAGTCTTTATTGCAGAATATTTAGTAGAATATTTCAACAAAACATCAGCAAGATGAATATTATGGCTAGCCACATGTGTAGAAAACCTTTGCTTTGCATAGCCTTCATAAAAAATTAAGTATAAGCCAAACAAAATAGTAGTTTATCCAATTCTCCAAAAGCCATTATAATGTGTGGGAGCCTCTCTTATGTAGAGTTTGGGCTCAAAACCCTCAAACATAAAATATTAACATTCAAAAGCTAGATCCATGATCTCTCGTATGGAAACATAAAGAATGATATTCATCTAACAATCTCTAATACAAGTCAAACACCCTAGAAATTGAAGATTGGGCTGATTATAAAGCACTATAGTTTGCACAATACAATACAAGATGTGCGAACTTCCATTAAGAATGTCCTATTCTCCTTCTCTGGTGGTGGCCATCACTGTTCAAATTGCTTCAAGTATTATTACCTACAGATTTGCTGGTGTGATACTTTATCACTATTCTTCAAAGTTTGTGCCTTCACTACTGTTGCTTTATAATATTTAAGAACAACCTCTTATAATTGCTGCTATGATATATCCTTGGGAAATGGTATATGATGGTAGGAGATGTTCCTGCCACTCAAATGTCCTCTAAATTCCATCACAACCTTCTTTGTTTGGCCAGGTCCCCCATTTTTTATGCCCATAGGCTTACATTCATACCCACAAAGTTGAGCTTCCAGAGCTAACTTTCATCCTCTACTACTGTTGACATTGTGCCTGTGTGTTTTTTGTATTTCTGATTTATTGCTGATTGTTGCTTATTTGAGCAAAAACTAGCGATTGAGATGATCGAACTAAACTTTTTTTTATATTTCTTTCTATTTATTTTCTCTTTTGAAGTTTTTTTTATTCTTTTCAAACGTTGCAATAGTTTAGGTTTGCCGAATTTAGGGTTTAGGGTCCTCTTGTTATGTATGCAGTGTTTACTTTGTTGACATTGTTTTACTGTCTTAGTGTTCAGCAAATTTTCAATGCCATGTACTATTGATGCTCATCTTTATGCAGCGTATTATCTAGGTTTTTTGGCACCATGTAAAACATCTTATGATCATCTTTACTACAGTCATTATCCAGAATGAGGGCTGCACTACGGTATCCAGAATGACGGCTGCACTAGATCATATATGTAATTATTCATTTGTTGAATTTGAGTAGTTACAATTGAATGGTACTTTGTATTTGTAAATTTGACCCTTTTTTAATAGAAAAATGATAAATGATCGCAATTAAAACGTTTTTATTTGTATCATGATGATTTTAGATGTATTTTTTTGGTATAGTTTTGACACATAATTCATGTAGAATTTTCAACCACTCCTTGTTTTAATTGAGAACATGGTTGCAAATAAAATTTAAGAAAATACATAAATGAAAAAATTATGTGCAAAAGTCATTTTCAAGGGCTACAAATAATAAAACAAGGTAAATGTTACAAGCATTTAATGTCAATGAGTTTGTTCTTATTGTGTAAGCATAAAATATTTATGGTTCAATTAGATGTAAATGATGAACTTTGTTGTTGGGTTAATTTTTTAAGCTTCCATATGAAGATAGACCTCCATATACTATGAGGGATAAGGTGAAAGGTGTTTTTTCCATCTTCATGCTCATGTTTCATTGAATGAAACAGCTGTGTGGTGCACTTTCATATATGAAGACATGATTATGAAACTAATGCTAAGTTAGTGGAATTGTTTTAGAAGCTTCATGACATAAATAATGGGGATAAGATAACCCTTGACACATTTGTGAAGCTAAAATATTTGTATTTTATCGCCATCACCATTCATGCAACATAATGTTCTTGTTTTTCATCACCCTATTTTCAAAGTTTTGAGAATGTGCATGAGTTATTTTTAAGGGTGCATCCATGGAGGTGGATAACAATTTTTGGCAACGGATTTTTGGAGAAATGAAAAAAGTGCACCTTTGATCGAGGTTTTAATACCTCGATTGACGGTTTAACAAGCACTCGATTGAGGCTCTTTTAAACCCTCAATTGAGCTCTTGTTAGACCCTCAATCGAGGTTTCAATACTTCAATCGAGGGTTTACCAAGAGCTCAATTGAGGATTAGATAAACCCTTGATCGAGGTAGTGACCTCAATTGAGCTACAGACCTTGATCAAGCTTCCTGTTTTTAAAAAAATATAAAAAGGGTCATGCGCACCTGCGACCACAATCCAGTCCGCTGCAAAATCCCTCAATTGAGCACTTACCTCGACCGAGCATCCACGTCCCTGAACACGTCTCCCGTGCAGCCGCGCCCCCAGAGACTTCGACCGACCGACCACGCAAGCCACACTCCCTTTCACTAGAATGTCAGAGGAGAGAGGCAATCGTCAAACTTGTTTTTTGAAATAGAAATGAAAGTTTAATTTTTTAATTAAGTTTTAAAATGTTAGGTTAAAAGTGAAAAAAATCATTATTATAGATGTTTTTAGGTCTTTATTTTTTTCCTAGTGTGTTTTCAAAGTGTGTCGGCAAGCAAAAATGTTGCCGGTAGCATTTAAAATATTTATAAAATTGAAATTTGTTTTTTATTTAATATTTAATTTTTTGTTTTATATATATTTTGTAAACCGGTAGCGTTTATGCTATCGGTTAATTTTTAAATGAGAGCCCGGAAAGCAGAAATGTTGCCTAATTTTTTTCAATCCTCCGAGAATACATGGAGGATTGAAAAAAATCCAAACCCTAGACGCGAGACAACCATGAACCTTAAACCAACGTAAGCATTTATCTAAACAATGCATATATTTTGCTTTAAATATTTTGATCATATATATTCAAATTTAAATATTTTAATATATATATATATATATTGACATATTTTTTATTTTAGTTTATTGAAAAATGTACTTATGTATTTTAGTTTTTTTTAAGCTCAAACAAAAGTATGCATTTTATTTTATTTTTTTTAAGGAAAAAACATTTATAAATAAGTGTGTAAATTTGAAAAAACAAATCATATTAAAAATTCAAATTCAATAGAATTTTATGATTTAAATTTTTTTAAATAATGTCAAATTAAAAATTAATAAAAATCCATAATTTAAGATAAAATTATATTTTTGATATTTTGTAGAAAAAATATATAGATTTATATTCAACATTTTGAAAATTATAAATAGTAAATTTAGAATATTTTAAAATAATAGTAAATATATTACTAATAAAATATATAAATTTATACATTAAATTATGGAAAACTGGAATTCTAATTTAATTTTTAAAAAATAGATGAAATTTTTTACATAATTATAATTTTAAAAATTATTTTAAAATTATAAATATCTCTAGGAATTAGTTTAAAATCCCAAGTATTTTTAACTCATTTCCACCCCATCGAAAACTCACAAAGCATTCCCTATAACCCGAAAAACCTTTAGTGACTAGAATTCAACTCGTATTTTAGGAAGCTTCACCCAAATAAGTGCCACATGTCCATAATCTCAAATTGAACAAGAAATAAAGGAGTACTCAACATTATGAAAATAAATCATAACCCCGATCACACCACATATTCGATAGTCTTCTTCACACCGCCTTCAAAGCAAAAACAAAAAACTCTTCAATCCATTTTGTTTTGTAAACTTTTTGGTGGTTTTTTGAGTAAGAGTTTTTTACTCGTATCCATATATGGAGTTACTTGTACATTGAGTTATTTACAAAAAACCATTTACTATGCCTTATTTCATGCAGATGCATTTCTATAGCGGGGATCTTCAGTTCGCCGAAGGCAGAGCACTAGCAGATCTGTGGCCATTCCTCACCCCGGAGGTCGACGGAGGACTCGTAAGTAAACAATTGTGCATGATGTACTCTTTGTTGTCAGTTACATCAAATTAATTTTTTCACATGTGTATATTTAATCATAAACTTGTATGTATCTATTTTTGCAGGTTCTCCTAAGCATTCTATACCGACATATGCTCTTGCTAGGGAGATGAGCGGAAGCCACTCTGCTAGCCGCTCTGTGCATGTGAGTGACGAGGTTCAGGATACTATTGGTGTTGGTGGGGAGGTTCCCCATGAGACAGGTACATTAAATGCATATATATATTTCTTTCAGTTATCAGTACCTTTATTTTATGTTTTCATCTAACATTAAATGTTATCAATACTAACATTTGTGTTTTCATCTAATTTTCAGATGCTGCACAACATGGCGTCGACCCTCCCAAGGAAGCACCATGGGAGGATGATATCACACGTATCACGCTACAAGACATTACCACACAAAGTGAATGTTTGCAGGAAAACATCAAGACCATTCCTAAGAACTCTCCCTCAGCACGTTCGATGGAGATGATGTTAGAGGCAGTAGACAATCTACTGAAGGTCTATAAGTCCACCAAACCATTGATTTCTCTTTGGTCCTCTGCATGTCAAAGAATAAGGGCCACTGTGAAGGGTCCTAATGACTGGGCCGTAGTGAGAGATGCAACAGCTGGCCATGATGTGAAGGGAGCATTATTTGATATCCCTCTTGACTGCGTCCCTAGTCAACCGCTTAGACTCAAGGAGTTTAAGCTAGAGGCTTCAACGCCTTATGTATATGACAGGTTCATTGGAGCATGGGGCATGTTTCCCCACCATGAGTAGGTTCCATTATACTTTGCAAAACATATCTATGTAGAGTTTGTCTTGGATATGCACCCAGATTACACTATCACACCATCGAGCTTCTATGGTGCTGGTGGAAGACGCAGTCATGTGCATCCTAGGGCTAGGAGAGACCCTGTAGCTCAGTCAAAGCCAAATCCATTGGTAGGTCGCCCTTCCAGGACCATTCTTAGGGTCGATGATGTAGCTGCGTCCTCTCAGCTAGCGACTGAGGAGTGTGGTGCATTGGCAGAGGCGACACTCATGACAATGCATTCTGACATGATGGTTGTGTAGGCAGAGAGACGATGAGGACCCATTGCACCTACAGAGCCTGAGTTACAGTGGGTAGATGATGATGTTCTCAACCTTCTTGATCATAACTCAATGTTGCAGTATGCTATCATGGCGTGCGACGCATATTTTAGACTGCATCAGAGATGCAGGCCTCGGTCGATGGGACATGTATATCTTTATTGTCATCATTTGATTGTCATCATTTGATTTTATTTCCAAGGAAAAAAGCATAATTTTATATCATCCGAAGAGAGACAAAATTACATTTTGTAGATATGCAATGCATATTCTAATTCACCAACCATGACTGATAAACAAGTCCATGAAAACCAATCTGATCCATCCATCATATTTCTAGAAAAGACATACAATGTTGCCAAAAAAAATCGGGCCCTGCCCACACTAAAAAATATAATCCCATCCTTTCAAATGTGATCATGATATGTAGATGAAAATATATGCAAGAAGCAAGTCTGATATAGTCTCAGCAAAAAAATAAAGTATTACTGTCATATGAAAACATAAACAGAGTTCGAAAGAGATATATGCCCCATCATCTAAACACACAAAACTTCAGGTCTCCACCAAATCAAAAAAGGGGCGATGGTAGTATTTGAATGCTTCATCACCTAGCTGTTCCTTAACCTTCCAGAAGCCTGGATCTAGCAGGAGCCCCGCCTTCGATGCAGTGTCTTCCTGGCAGTTGTTCTCCCTGCATACATGTATGAATGAAATCAGATCAAAGGATTCCATCACTTCCCAGATAGATAGTAAAATGTTGCCTAACAGAAGGTCGCTGCAAGTTTGAATTATTTTAACCCAATTGATCACATTTAAGGAGTCACCGAAAATTTGAATGGTTCTACACCCCTTCTCAGCTGCAAATATGAGTAATTGAAGGCTTAAAAGTTTAGTGTGATTGTTACTACCCACCCCCAAACCTGTAATCAATTCAAAGGATTGATTCTCATCCAAATGTAAAATAGCACCACCTCCACAAAGGTTGTTTTGTGAGGCACTATCAAAGAAACCCCAGGGATTAGTCCAATCAATCTCAAGTTCCAGTACTTCCCTCTGTTTTTCAACCTTCATGTGTGTTGGAAGTGCAGTAGAAATCCCACAAACCAACCCAGCAGTGATAGCCAGAGTACATTCTTTCCCAGAGAAAACAAATTTATTCATGGCCAACCATATACCCCACGTCACCAGAAGAGGAAGAACAGTCATAACATCTGAAGAACCCATTCTACACCAACGTTCCCATGCCAACATGATAGTGGCACCTTCCCAACTACACGCTGGATTCAATCGCAGCAGTGCATGGGATTCTTTCCACACCTCCACACAATATGGGAAAGAGAGAAATAGATGAGCAGTCAATTCCCCCACATCACGACACAGAGCACACCATCCCGGACCATGGAAACCCCGTTTTATAAGGTTTTCCCAGCAAGGGACTTTATTTTCTAATACACACCACCAGAAAAGACCCATTTGGGGGGACAGTGTAATTTCCAAATCTTTTTCCACCACCACACAGGTTGCACATCATAATTCTATGCACTCAGAAAGTTATATCCTTCCTTGGGAGTGTACTTCCCACTAGAGGCCCCATTCCAAATGAGTTCATCCTCTGCCACTCGAAGTTTAATCATGGATGATCGCAAATCTCCCATATACTGGATCAGTTCAATCCTTTCCTAGTCATTCAATACAAAATCAAATACCGATCGCCAAGACTGTGACCAACGGACCACCTGTACAGTAGCTGCTAGCTGGCAGAGAAACTGAACACCATGCTACCGTAGAGAGGCCACCAGAGGATCAGACAGTCTAAATATGCTATTGCATCTGAGCCACGGATCAATGCCAACCTGCACTCTCCTTCCATTACCCACCTTCCAAATCACGTTTTCTTCAATAACAGGAAAGGATTTGTTCATAGCTTTCTAGCTGACCGATCCACCCTTGTGTCCTTTTTGAGGGCTCCTTATCCAGTCCACAACAGAAGTAGGGGCAATATATTTTTCAGTCATAACCCTAGTCCATAGATTTTTCGAATGGATCAAACGCCAACCCCTTTTTGCTTCCAGCGCTCCAGCAAAATGGAAGATATTTTTAAGGCCCCATCCCCCCAGGTATTTTGGCTTAGTGATCTTCTCCCATCTGACCCATGGTGAAATTGAAGCATCCTTGTGACCACTCCATAGAAAATGTAGACAAATTCTACACGTTTTATCCAGTGTAACTAGTGGGATCCAAGAAAGAGACATCCAATAAACAGGAATAGCTTCCAAAACCGACTTAACCAGAATGAGTCGCCTTGCTCTAGAGAGCCAACGATGGCTCCAAGAATGAAGACGCTTCTCCAGCTTCTTAATCAGCCACACTCAGTCCTTCTTCAAATAGTTGTTGGGTTTCAACATAAAACCTAGATATTTTAGTCCCTCATCCAGTTTGACATGAATATATGGGAAAAGAGTTGAGGCGTGTCTTACTTCCACTTCATCCATACCGTGAGTCATTATTGAATACTTCCCCTCATTTATTTCCATGCCAGTTGCAGTGGAAAATAGGCCAAGGATTCCAGAGATAGTATTGACATCATGAACAGTCCCTGAATAAAATATAAGTACATCATCCACAAACAGTAGATGTGTAATATGAATATGTGGAGCAACAGCTATACCAAGCAAATGACCATCTTGATGTGCTTTCTTCAGAAGATGACTTAAACCTTCAGCCACAAGCAGAAAAAGTGAAGGAGATAATGGACATCCCTGTCTCAAACCTCTCTCTGCATGAAAGAAGGGGGATGCAACCCCATTAATCAAAACAGAGAAAGACACAGTAGTAATACAGTTCATGACTCACCTGACAAAAGCAATCCCAAATCCAATATGAATTAGTATCATTTGTAAATAAATCCAGCTTACCTTATCATATGCTTTGGAGAGATCAATCTTCAAAATTGTCCCCTTGATTTTGTGGGTCTTCATACTATGAAGACCTTCCTGCGCCACACCAATAGCCTCATGAATTTTTCTTCCTTTAAGGAATCCAAATTGTTCACCAGAAATATGGTTAGACAATAGGTCCTTCAACCTCCAAGTAATAACCTTAGTGATCACTTTGTATATACAGTTACATAGTGAAATAGGTCTGAAATGATGCAGAGACTTAGGGTTATCCACCTTGGGGATAAGTGCAATGAAGGTAGAATTATAACAGGCAGGGATCCTACCTGATAGGTGGGAATCCTCCACCACTTTTAGAATGTCGGCCCCCAAGAGGTCATATAGGTCAATAAAGAATTCGATGGTCCATCCATCAGGTCCAGGGATTTGTTCTTCTGAAAAATCTGAAGAGCCACTTTCAGTTCTTCTTTAGAAACTTCATCCACCAACGAATTGTTTTCCTCCTCACCTACGAATCTTGGAAAGACTTGAGAAACTTGCGTGATCTCCGCAATATGTGCCCTAGCCGGGGCCTTGAATAATTTCTGAAAATGTTCAACCCCAGTCTCATCCAATTCCTCAAACATTTCCCACCTCCAACCTCTGTCATCCACCAGGCTCCAAATGGTATTCACAGCTTTCCTTCCCTTGGGATAGGCATGAAAAAACTTGGTGTCTTCATCCCCACACGCCAGCCAAATAGCCCTGCTCTTTAAATTCCAAGTCTCCTCCCTATCCAATAGTAGTGTGTTCCTACGCCCCACCAGACCAACCAGGATGTCCTTAGACTCCTGATTCAGCATACCCCCATCATCCGAGTCCTTAATGGATTCAATATCCATTTCAATCTGTCACAGCTCAATATATTCTCTTCTCCACTTTTCCACTGCCCATTACTTAATAAGCCCTTTCAAGTAGGAAAAATTCTCTACAAATTGAAAAGCCATCGACAATCTGATGTCCGGATTAAAGGAGACCCAATTGGAGAGAATCAACTGTCGAAAGGATTCATCCTTCAGCCAAGTCTTATTGAATTTGAGAGGGCTGGGGGGTTTAATCGGCCCATTCCAATATTCCAAAAAAATGGGCAGATGATCAGAGCGACCCCCACATCCCAGCCATTGCTTCATATAATGTTGTTGTTCCACCATCTTCTCACTGACCAAAAAATAGTCAAGTCGTTTAGCCACACGCCCGTCCCTACACCTATTGTTATGCCACGTCGGCTTCAGTTTAACAGGTTCAATGTCAAGCCAGTTTCTCTTAATGAGATTCTAAGTAAAGTATGCTGAATGAAGGTCCAAGCGAGCATATGGCCCCCAAACCTCCGCCTGTCCCAAAGAAAAATTTAGATCTCCACCAATAATAGCCAAATCCCCACAAAACAAATCTAGAGAGAAAATATTTTCCCAAAAAGGAATGCAGTTAATATAAGGACCATAAATGTTGAAGACATCAACAGGATCCCCATGATCCAAACCTTGCACCAACATTCCCAAAACCAAATCCATACCCCAAATATTCAGGGCTTTAACTACACGTGTGTCCCAGCCCATCACAAGACCCCCTGACCGACCCCAAACATCTAAGGTCACAAAATTCCAACCACTAAACCAATTCTCCAACTTCTCCTTGATCACATCACCACCACCAAGCATTTCCTGTAACAGCATAATATCCGGGTGTTCTAAATCAACCACCCGCCGCAGTGCAGGTCTTTTAAAGGGACCTGCCAGACCCCAACAGTTGAAGGACATAATCTTCATTGATAACCCTTTTTCTGGGCTTGCACTGCTCTAAGTGCCCGTTCAATAGATAATTGTTTCTCCTTGGTCAAGTCCTTTTGTGCCCTAGACTGAGCCTTAGCCAAAAAATATTTCTGTCCCCTCCCCTCAGACAATGGGAGAGAATCCTTTCGTAAGCCCCCAGGAGGGTTTTTAAACCCTGACCTAAGGAAATAGACAGAAAAAACAGAGGTAGGTTGGTTGGGGGGCCCTTCATTAATCTTAGCAAAGTCCAGGGTATTTTGCAGTACCTCCTCTAAAATTGCAGCAGTGGAAGGGGTGGAGTCAACCAAAGGGAGTGGAGAAATAGTAAGGTTCCTTAATTTATACCCCATCCAGTCCATCCCGGATACCTGAAAAATATTTGCAAAAACATTTAAAGACAGAGAAGGGGCAAATGAAAAAGTACTCGGTGGAATCGGCCTTAAGCCTGTATGTTCTTCAGAAGTCACCCCTATGACCGCAACCTCTGAACAATGAATGTCTTCCTCTACTGCAAAAACAGGAGCCACCATCTCCGTGTGCATCTCCTCAGCCTCAGATGAAGAGGGTCCCATGGAAGGCGATGACACCCCACGACTCGAACCAGTCCCTCAGTGACCCCACTGAGGACCTCGACCATTAATCGTGCGCACCCCCAAACTACAATCCACCGCTAGGTGTCCATAAGTGTGACACATGCGACAATGAAAAGGGATATTTTCGTAATCCAACCTCTACTTAAAGAAAGTATATCCCCATGACAGGTGTATTTATTCATACAAACCCTCATGCACATTGATATTCACAAGAATCAGGGCCACCCTGCATAGCTTAGTAACCTTGAAAGACATATCCACCTCCAGAAAAGTACCCAGAATATTACCAATACAAATGAAGTGTTCCTCAGACCAGTATTGTCACGGCAAGCCCGGAAGCCGAACCCAAATCGACACTTCGTCCACCCTTTCGCGAGAGGCATCAAAGTTAGGTGTCCATAATTTAAGCAGAAGAGGACATTGGTCGATTGACCAGTTTCTTTCCTGGACCCAATTCACCTGCTCCTGTTGGGTGAAGTTAAGGGAAAACCATCCCCTGGTTAATCCCTCCAGCTCCGGGAGCACCTCCAAATGTTCCTCCCAAGAAGAGTTGAGCCACTGCTCAATCACCTGAATCGAAATAGCTTTGCCAATGATCTTACCTACCACAGTCAAGGAGTCCATCTGCACAATTTGTGACCACCGAATGTCCTCCCCCAGCGCATACGAGCATGCCACCCACCTCTTCTTTACAAAAGCCTTCCGGCGCCTGTTGACACCGCAACCTCCAGCCCTAGTCCCCAAAGGGTTGGATCCACCCCTAGAGTCACTTATGGGACCATATCCATTCAGTTCAATGTTCGCATGTCCCTCCACGACCGTCGCCAGAGCCGCATGCCCAAAACCCTGTTCAGAAACCTCAACACCTTGCACAGTTGGTCCCTCAGCAAAAGAATCCATAGGGTTCACCACATCTTCCAAAACCACAGGTGTATAATCGCTTCCACCCAAAGAAGCTCCCCCTACCACAGGAGGATTAGAACATTGAAAAACCTCTTCCTGGTCCCCCGAGAGAACCGCAGGGTCCCCTTGAGCACAAATAGGAGAATCGAAAAAAAATAATGACGGAGAGAAGGTCCCCCCCATATCCATTTGCAAATATTCTGAAAGAAAACTGTCGCCCCAACAGTTAGCCCTCGAAGCGCCCAGCCCAAAACCGCCCAAAGAATAGTGAAAAACCCCTTCCGGCACCGGATCAGCCGAATAATCAACCTCGTCCTTCAACCCCATGATGATCACCGACAAGAGCCATAATTAGAGCAAAGGTAATAGTAACGAAAAACACCCACCCAATGCCCATGCAAAAAACCCTGGTCAAAATCAGCCAAGGTAAAAAACCTCACCAAATGCAGGTAAAAATAGAATAAACCCCAACGTGGAAAGCCCCACCGTCATTTTCTTTAGAAGTAACACCATGAGCGAATCATACATCGATAAGTGTGAATAGGTGTTAGTCTCACCTTCATGAAACTGACATCCACACCTAGACCTGTCAGGGGTATATCAGCTCACAGGCCGAGGCCCAGCTGATCAACCCTGCCGCTTGCACCGTACATAGCTCCCATGATCCCCTTCCAACCTTAAATCCTACTAATGATGTCTATATTTGTGCTAAAATTCATTGTTGCTGTCCATTTCAGAGTCCATTGGTTGTACAAGGTTGCTTCCAACGAGCCCAAAGGAAGCCATAGTCAAGTGGCTTGGAGTCCAACCTCCACCAAAATTTAAAGATCATATTGTTGTCATTTGATTGCTATGATTGTCAGGTATATTTTTTTTTAACTAATACTTTTCTTTGTGTTAGACCTCCATGTAGGATTCTGATTTCATGGAGGCCCTGTTTGGAAGTGATGCATCTGTTTGAGGTCCCATTGCAGTTTCGTTTGCCCACGTCGATGAGGTATGTGTTAACTGTCATCCTAAATTTGAATTTCTAAATTCAAGTCAACTGTTGAACATGCAATATTTTGGTTTGTTCCAACTTTCCTCGTTTATCTTGTTCATATTGTAAAGGATAGAGGCAAGGGAATTGCACATGGTTCTACACAGCCTCGCTCAAGTCCTACTCATGACACGCCAATCGATGAGGTACTAGTTATCACCTGTTCGAATTGTTTGCATATTTATGTTTAGATTATACTTTACATGTTCAAATTGTAATTCTCAAGTTCAAATTGTAATTCATTAATATAACTATTTTCATGTCATGGAAACAAATACAGACATGGGCAGCTGCAAATGAGGGCATTGAAGTCATCGTGGTGTTTACAGATGAGTGGGATGTTGCTCATCGATCGGATCTCGATGAAGGATCGTCTCGACAGATACCCTGACTCCTAGACCTGACACTCAACTCGAGTGAGGTGAGTTCATAGATTTGTGTTGCATATATATATTTAATTTTTTCTCACATTTTGTACATGTAATTTAAATATGTGTTATGTAACTGACTTGCAAAGTTCACGGTTTTAACTTCTACAGTTCTCAAACCTGGGCAATTTTCTGTTTGCTATCCATGACCAAGACCATGGGCGTAGTGCAGTTGGCAGTAGTTTGCATGATGGTCGATCTCTCGATCAATGATGTAGGAGTGATTTGTATATTGTTATTTGTGGACGTTATTATTTTGCACTTTATTATTTTGTAGACTGTTATTTGTGGACTTTATGATTATCGATATATATATATATATATATATATATATATATATATATATATGGACTTTTTTTGAACATGATGGTTTGTTAAATGTTTTAATTATTTGTAGTTATAGTTTAAAGTTATTTATGTTTTACTTGATCTTAATGTTATTTTTAACAATCATTAATTTGTTTTACAGTCTTACGAAATTGTACAATTTTCCAATTTATAATGTTTACAAGTTTACATGTTTGCAAAATTGTCAATCGAACACAACTTACAATTTTTAACATAACTTACAATTATAATGTTACAAAATTTACAAATTAACAATGCAAGATCTACTAGGTGCAAATTACAACTATAATGTAAAATTTGATTTCATATTTAAGAAGAAATTTAGATTTGCTATGAATTTCAAAATCATGGCAACTATGTCAATGTATCAACTTATATGTCATGGCATATAACTTTCATTCATCCGGCCAATGGTTTATAGGAATGCACGTATCCATAATACGATCATGGTCAGCTACTGCCATCTTCTAGCTCTTTGGTTCACCGCTCTTCACCTTGATTTCAATGAGATGTATCCTAGCTTCCACCACCAATTGACTGTACTGACAAGATATATATTCAGGCATGAAATCTCTGTAAATAATATAGTCACCTTATCTTCTCACTTTTTCAAAAAAGTGGCCCATCACAACTAGGTCACCAACTTGGTACGTGAACTCTCCGTCGACATAGGGCTGCACCAACCTACTTTTGATTTGTGTACATCATATCAAAAAGTATGCCACATGCTCAACATTTCCTGGTGGTGCAATTACAACAAATACATCACCTGCATCAATATTTTCAAATATTAAACAATATATATATATATATATATATGCATGTGTACAGGACTAGAGACTTAAACATTCAATCAAGTATCATGTACCTTGCTTAACCAAATCAGAAACTCGATCATGATCTAGTGAAACCACTGCCTCGTCAGTGTGCATCTCTTGCCACATCGAAATCAGATGTGGCCCCTTTGGATTAAGAGGGACATATTTCCATTGTTTGACATATGAATCGTTCATGCAATGATCAACCCCCAGTCCATTGGCATCAATGCAGAACTCACAGAAGCATGCATACTTTCTCGTTTCAATGGAAAATATGTCGCCCATGTCTTTACTACGAACTGAATGTATTTCTCTCATACCAGGTATGGTATCACAATACCATGGCATGAATCTATTCACATCACCAAGGAAAACATCCCGAAAAAACCTGCATCGAATAACAAATATCACACACACACGCACACATATATATATAATACAAACACATTTATTAAATTCCAATTAAGTTGTTGGTTTTTCCTACCTACACACTAGCCTTGCTTGTTCATGACCTTAGTGACCCAAATTTTGTGTGCACCAATCAACTACTTCTACTAAGCACTTGAGTCGAGATGCACTATGACTTATTTGGTACCTTCGAAGTGCTCATTTCACATATGCACCTACGCCATCATGTTCACCCTTTCCATGCCCTGTTTCAAAAAAGCTCCAGATGTGTCGAATTTTGTCTCTTTGTGAAGATGACTCGACCAATAAAATGAGCGTGCCGAATTGAACTTCCCCACACACCCATCTGACCAAATCCATTGTTCTGTAAATGACACCCCATTCTTTTTGAATGAATCGTAAATCAACCCAAAGCAGTGTTGAGCAAAAAATGTCTCATGCTCACGATCATCACTGACATAAAAATTATATTCCTTGATCACATTGCGTGACTGAGGAGTGCTATCCCTACCATCAATGATCGCCTGAGTATGTATATACAATACATGTATGAAGATGGACACCTGGTCGAAGTGATAATACTCACTTTGTATCTCTCTCTAAGGAGAAAATGTGTAATTCTCGGCAAAGTCTACCACCGATAGGATTGTTCCTGGCTCAAAAACCTCACGAGAATGCTTAAATTCTAAAGCTTGCCACCTAGACCTATGGGAGTGTTTAATGTATTTGTAAATTTGACTTTGAAACTTGTCCATGAATTCTGAATAGGAATATCATCCTCTAGCAAGTTGATCCTCTTAGATGGAACATGTGAAGAAGATGATGGATTCATGGATACATACTCATATCTCTTCCACTTAACTATGATACCTGACAATCTAGGGTGTGTTGGATCAATAGGAAAATTCCTATGGAACAATGCCAAATCATCACATTCATGGCATCTTCTCCCACCTACACACCTTTTATTGAAAAACACATTTTTAGGATTCCTATAGCATAGTATCATAGAAATAAAAGCCCTCACTGTGTGAGGAGTTAGTTCACCATCCCAATGCTTTTTACAAAAATCCACAAATGTGTCATAGTATAACTGGAATTCAATGTGGTATCGACAACAACAAGTGTCCCAAATCATATTCAACCTAATATACCGCGGTTTCAACTTATTGGACATGGTAAATGAGATGTGGACACTGGGATTTTATTCTTTGAATTTCTCGAATAAAGAAACTCCTGTGATCTCCATAACATGCTTACAATGCTCCTTATAAATGCCTCTACCAGAATGTTGTCACGGGAGATGTTTTTGATCTGGTATAGCATGAGAATGGTTGTCCCAATACTCTATCACCTTCTCTTTGATTCCCTCTTCCATCCTGTCTTTATATGCTTCTCTACATATAAGAGCCCAACAAGCAGCTTCATCATTTTCATCTATATTTACCCTGAATTTAGTGTATTTGTGTAGTGTTTTTCTTGAAACGTGGAGAAACTTTGACATTGTCGCGACCATTTGATTTATTGAGGTGCTTTGTGCCATAATAGCAGTTGTAATTACCCTACGAGCAGCACTGATATTATTTTTTCTTGACTTTCCAAATGCAGATAGTGCAGTTGTTACATTTTTTGTTACATTCTCACATGCATTTTTATTTTTAACATCCTTAAAACCCAACAACTTTGTGGCATGTTTCAATTTTTTTTGTTTTATCAATCCATGTAGGATTTGAGCTTGTGTAATCATTGATTGCTATTCAAAGTACAACTTGATTATATTACTAACATGCTCTCTGATTGTCTGATCGGGGGTTGGGTTCCCAAACTCTTCTTGAGTGGCATCATCCAACCCTATTAAACAATTAGCATCCATTCCAACGCCATTGAAGCTCCCAATTACTCCTGAGAAATTATAGGGTGCACGATCTTATGATGGATGACCAGGATCTAGAAATAAATAAATACAAACTCAAAAATAAATTTACAAGCTCAAGAATAAATACAAATAAATGCAATCTCAATAATAAAATTTTATTTTACTTATCATATTGCCATTGTTAGTTAAAAAATTAGCAAATAAATTATACAAGCTTGAATAACATTTTATTTTAAGTTTATCATATATTGCCATTGTTTGTTAACAAATTAACAAATAAATGCAAACAATGGTGGTTGTAGTAGTAACTAGAGATGAATATGGACCCAGATTTAAATCGCCTTCCTAATGGTTAAAAGGTAGTCACTTTGCCACCAAGGCTGTCTCAGGCTTGAGTATTGGGGCAGTATCCCTCACTTCACGGCACAGGTAGACCTACTAACCGCTTGGCCACAAACGACAGCTCTTTGGTTGTCCTCATAGGTGGGAATCTAGTCAATCTGGTAGGGGTCATTTCCCTTTTCACTTGGTAGGTCCTCTCATTGGCCAGCTACTTCGGGGTTCTTGTGGTACTCCTCATAATGAGTTTTAGGGAAAATCCCAAGTACTTCCCACAGTTGTTGCGGATGATACTTATGTCCCAATCCGGATTTTATTAAGTAAATTAGGTTATTAAGTACGATTCCTAGTCATTTGTACAAGATTGCAATGTAATGTAATTATAATTGTAAAATTGTAATGTAATTGTAATTGTAATGTGATTGTAATTGTAATTGTAATGTAACTATCATCATTATCATATACTAGAATACAACTATGTTCAAGTTTATATTAATACCCTTGATTCACTTGGTTGATGTTATAGTTTCATAGGTCTATTTGGTTTCAACTAGGATGTTGAAATCTTATAAGTTTATGCAATTAGAATCATTTTTTCTTATCTATTTTTTCAGAATGCACCCAAGATATACTTTGAGAGTTAAAGTCTTTGAGCATGCCTTCCTTACAAAAACAAATAATCAACACATTGTATGTGGAAGAATGAGGGAATATATTGTTGTTGAAGACCTCATAGAAGGGATTCCTAGTGCCATCCAACTTTTATTCCATAGACATAAACCATCTACTTGTATAAATTAGGCCAAATATGCCACAAGCAAACCCACACCAACTCAAAATATTGTTCTAAGTTTTTCTTTACTTGACCTTGTAGGTCTTAATCAATGGTGACCTCTTATATCTTAATTTGTCCTATTTTTAAATGCTTACTGTAGATACAAAATTTCATAATTAATAAGGTGTACATATTGAATTCTCCTTTTTTATATTTCCTTCCTCTTCTTATTGTCTCCTTAATATAAAACATGCAGTTTTGAAAAGAATGACCTTAGGAATTAGTCCTACATATTGAACATGAAGGAAGGAGAATATGTTACTAAATTTATGATGCACATTCAAGACGTGGAACGATAAATTGATTGTTATTAGACTCGATATGGAGGAAAACTACATTTTTAGACTAATGATCAACATATTGGCAAGTGTTTCAATCTTCTTCTACTAGATTTAATATGTTACATAAGGAAATTGATTTTTGTTTAGATTAACTACGCAATATCTTATTGGCATGGTCTATGCGTTTCTTTGAGAAAATTGTTAAATCATCCATGCATATTAATGTGCTTCTATGATATTGTATTGTGAAGTAGAATCCAATAGAACGTCAACCTTGGTCTTCATGATATGGATGTTGATATGGAAGAGTTCCGTCATCTCCTTCTCTTCCTTATGATGAAGCCTACTTAGATTCACCTCCTTCTGCACTGGAGTACAACAAATACTCTTATATACATGTCTAATATTATATCTACCTCTTTGCTTGAATATGTTATGTAATGTAATTTGTAAAATTGCAATTTGAACACTATGAAAATGTTCATATACATGTGAATATGAAATCAAAATTGTACACATTTAAAATTAAAATTGTAATTGTTTAATGTAATTAGGGATAATCATTATTATTTAATGTAACATGCAAAATTGTAATTTGAACACTATGAAAATGTTCATATACATGACTATGAAATTAAATCAATATTAAAATTGTAATTTGAACACTATGAAAATGTTCATATACATGAATATGAAATTAAATCAATATTAAAATTGTAATGTAATTGTAAAATTGTAATGTAATGTAATGATGTAATTATTGTAATGTAATGTACAATTGTAAATGTAATGTAATAATGTAATGATTGTAATTTAATGTAATTGTAATTGTAATGTAATTATCATCATTGTCATAGTGTAATGTAAAATTGTAATTTGAACACTATGAAAATGTTCATATACATGAATATGAAATTAAATCAATATTAAAATTGTAATGTAATTGTAAATTTGTAATGTAATGTAATAATGTAATGCTTGTAATTTAATGTAATTGTAATTGTAATGTGATCTTGTAATTGTAATTGTAATGTAATTATCATCATTATCATAGTGTAATGTAAAATTGTAATTTGAACACTATGAAAATGTTCATATACATGAATATGAAATTAAAATTGAATATTAAAATCGATGGTGACCCAATCAACTCCCATTGAAAACAATCTTTGTAATTTTTTACATAAAAATTATTTATATGTGAGTCTATACTATGCAATATGAAATTATATGAATATGTAAATTTACTAAATTATACAATTTAATTACAATTATAAATACATATATATTCATACATGCACATACAATGCACTTATACCTTTATGAATTGATTACAAAATTACAACTACAAAATTATAATAAATTCTAAACTTGATTTAATACATGTACATGT
>LPNX010961034.1:114148-181462 GCA_001517045.1 Pseudotsuga menziesii | reverse complement strand
CACGCATGCACAAGAATTTCCACAGCTGCCTCAGAGAAAGAACATAGAGCTCACTTCACATCTCACAACAAAATGAAGAAACGTGAGGGTATTTATATGAAAAGGAAAATGAACATTTCCTTCTTTTAAGGAATATCCTTTTTTTTTATATTTTATTTTTATTTTTAAATAATTACCACTCAACGGTCAACCTTCAAAGACACCCCTCCTTATCATTCTTCAAAGTCACCTCACCTCATTTAATATGAACATTTCCTTCTTTTAAGGAATTTTTTTTTTTTATATTTTATTTTTATTTTTAAATAATTACCACTCAATGGTCAACCTTCAAAGACACCCCTCCTTATCATTCTTCAAAGTCACCTCACCTCATTTAATATGAACATTTCCTTCTTTTAAGGAATATTTTTTTTTAATAAAACTTTGACTGAGCCGACTTTGTGTTTGACTGAGCTGACTTATAATTTTCGTTGGGTCAACTTAAAAAGTTAATATCTCATCAACCATGAGGAACCACGTGACGTGCCACCTACCGTTGGAAAGGGCATGACAAGGGCTATCATCTTATGAGGGTCTTGCTTGCATTGATAAGATCCTTTACTCATATTTTCTTCAATTTGTGCAGGCCATCATAAAATGACTTGAATTGCCAGTAGTGGGCTCCATGACCTTTGCAAGGTCATCAGGGTCTTCACCAAGGGTCCAAGAATTCATGGGCTTCTCCATTGTCTGCCAAGGCTTCAGGATTATCTCTAGGGTCTTCAGCATCATCAATAGGGCTTCTTCAAGAGTTCAACAAAGTGGTGATATCGATGACATCAAGACCATGTTGGCATCAATGACAATTTCATCAACAATCCACTTCGATGTATGCGGTTCGATGTCATCCAGTTCATTGAGTGAGTATGTATACTATGTTTCTTTCATTGATGATTTTTCTAGGAAGACATGGATATATTTCTTGAAGAACAAGATTGAATTATTTAGTAAGTTCAAGGAATTCAAATCCTTGATCGAAAACCACATAGAAAAGAAAATCAAGACTTTTCGATTAGACAATGGCGGAGAATTCGCATCAAATGAATTCAAAGAATTATGCAGAGATTCACGGATTAAGAGGGAGTTGACCACTCCATATAATCCACAACAGAATGGGGTTGCAAACAAGAAGAATAGAATGATCATGGAAGCTGCAAGGGAAATGCTTCATGATCAAGATCTTCCCATGCATCTTTGGGCAGAAGCTTCCAGGACAGCTGTGTATGTACAAAACCGTACTCCACACAGAGTACTTGAGAACAAGACACCTGAAGAAGTATTTTCCAGCAAGAAACTAGAAGTCAACCATCTCAGAATATTTGGTTGTCTAGTGTACATACACATTCCAAAAGAAAAAAGGACAAAGTTAGATCCTTCAGGAAAGAAGGGTATATTTGTGGGATACAGTGAAAGCTCGAAGGCTTACAGAATATACTTCCCAGGATTCAAGAAGATCGACATTAGCAGAGACGTACCATTCGACGAATACTTAGCTTACAACAAATCCACAAAGAGACCAGCTGAAAACCCTGAAGAAATAGAAGTACATGAGATTCAAGATACAACTATGAACGATGCAACTCAAGAAGAAGATCGAGAAATAGAAGAACCCCAAGAACCTGTAGATCCACCCCAGGAAAAGAATCCTAACAAGAGGAAACATGCATGGGTACGAGAGGCTATCCAAGGTGTAGAAAGATACGGGACTCCAGAAGAAATGCACAAGAGAGGAAAAGAACCAGGTCCTACTCCGGTTATGTAGCCCTATTATGTGACATCATTGATAAAGAACCTTCCAGCTATGAAGAAGCGGTAGAAAAGAAAGAATGGAAGGATGCTGTGATTGAGGAGTACCAATCGATCATGAAGAATGATTTCTAGGATGTTGTCCCAAAACCAGAGGGGAAGTCTATTGTGACTTCCAAATGGATCTACAAGATCAAGCATGCTGCAGATGGCAGCATAAAGAAATATAAAGCAATATTTGTGGCTCGTGGATTTTCCCAGAAAGAAGGAATAGATTATGAAGAAACTTTTGCACCTATAGCCAGATACACTTCCATGAGATCAGTACTTGCTTTGGCTGCAATAATGAAATAGAAGATACACCAGATGGATGTCAAGAATGATTTCTTGAATGGTGTAGTAGAAGAGGAGGTGTATGTGGAGCAACCACTCTGTTTTGAGACACATGACAGAGAGACTCATGTGTGCAAATTGAAGAAAGCCTTGTATGGTTTGAAACAGGCACCCAGGACATGGTACGACAGAATTGGCAGCTTCCTAACTAGTTTGGGCTTTACCAAGAGTAACACAAATTCCAACCTTTACTACAAGGTTGAGGAAGGGAACCCAATGATACTCCTACTATATATGACATGTTTGTAACAAGTGAGGATGGGTTGATTGTTGATACGAAGAGGAAGCTTATTGCTGAGTTCAAGATGAAGGACTTGGGTATGGTGCACTACTTTCTAGGCATGGAGGTGTGGCAGAATATAGATGGAATCTCCCTGGGACAAGGGAAGTATGCAGTATAGATCCTGAAGAGGTTCGGGATGATGGACTGCAAGGCCATGACCACATCTATGGCATCAAACCTAAAGTTATTGAGTGATGCTTCATCAGAGTCGATTGATGCTACGATGTATTGTAAGATGATTGCATCCTTTATGTACCTTAGGAACACGAGACCAATTTTTTTTTCTTTTTTCTGTGAACACATTGATTTTCTTTTCTATGTGGTTTTCGATCAAGGATTTGAATTCCTTGAACTTACTAAATAATTCAATCTTGTTCTTCAAGAAATATATCCATGTCTTCCTAGAAAAATCATCAATGAAAGAAACATAGTATACATACTCACTCAATGAACTGGATGACATCGAACCGCATACATCGAAGTGGATGATTTCCAAGATTCCTTTTGCCTTGCTCTCGCTACTTGGAAATGTCTTCTTTGTGTTCTTTCTTTTCACACATCCTTTGCAAACACCTTCACGCTTTGCCTGTATTTCTAGAAGACCTTCAACAACTTTGCTTGCAAGAGGTAGTGCCCTATAGTGCACATGTGCAAACCTTCTATGCCAAAGTTCATTTGGCTCTACTAAGTCATGGACCAAGACTTGTTCTGGTTGGCCCTTTAGCTTGTATAAGCCTCCCTCTTGCTCTCCAATCACTACTGCATCATCTATAGTCTTTCCCTTTGGCCACATAAGGACTTAGCCATCTACAAATGCAACCCTTATGCCTTTTGCATCTAATGCATATATGGAGAGCAGATTTTTCTTTAGTCCTCATACAAACAAGACATCCTTAATCTTCATAGACTTTCCAGAGTCTAACTTATAGGAGGATTCACCACTACCTTTTATTGGATACTACTAATCATCCCCAAGTTTTACTTTATGGGGTGTTTCCTATTCAGATAGTTTCACAAAAGATTCCTTAAATCTCATCATGTTCTTGGAAGCCCCACTGTCTATAAGCCAATCATTGCTTCCATGTGTGACAGTTCCCGTGAGAGAAAAAATCAGAACATATTCTTCATCACTTGAAGAATCATCACTTTCTTGTTTGATTCTCTTTATGGAAGGTTCATCATCCTCTGCAGTGTGAGCATGATGTCTTCTCTTGTTTCCCTTCTTGTGAGGGCCACCTTTGTTTCTAGTACATTCTCTAGCAAAGTGTAATTTCTCGTCACATGTATAGCATCTGATTTTAGACAAATATCTGCTATATATTTTAGGGTTATCTTTCTGGTGAGAATGCTTACCTTTGGGATGATGATAGTCCCTCCTGATTTTCTTGGAGTGTACTGTGAGAGCTTGATCTTCACTTCCCATCTTTTCTTCTCGAGCTACTATTCGAGCTTCTTCTTGTGAGCATTCCTCCCACAGCCTACTGAAGGTGATTAGATTTCTTCTAGCACAAATCCCTTGAATGAGGGAGTCCCATGATAGGGAGACCATTCAAGGTGGTCACCACAATTTCTGCATTCTCTACTTCTTCATCCACTGCTTCAAGTTGTTCTTTGATCTGGGAGACCCTTGTAAAGTATGATTGTATGGTCTCCGCATTCTGGATCTTCACATTCTTCAACTGGTTCCTCAAAGTAATCTTCTAATTTATGTTCTTTCCTTCAAATTGCTTGGTCAAGGCTTCAGACATCTCTTTAGGTGTCTTTAGGGAGGGCACTTGTGGTATGAGGTGTTCCTTGATTGAATCAACAATAATCCTCTTGGCCTTGATCAAGTCCTTCTTGTGCAAGGCCTTAGCCTCATCTCCCTCTGGAACTGGAACCTCTCCATTGATGTAGGAGTCCAATTCATTTTCTTCAAGAACTAGTGAGATCCTATACTTCCATGCTCGAAAGTTATCAGCTCCCTCAAGCTTTTCATAAAGCTTGGTGTGATGAGACATATTAACTGAGAACCTCAAATGGAAATACAAAAGATATTAGATCTTACCAATTTGATAAGTTGAAATTGGATCTGGAGCTGATCTTCTACAGTGCTGGTTTTCTGGTTTCGGGGCAAATTAGGGTTTGAATTTCCCGGAGTTCTACCCAAACAAAAACCTCGATTTTGATCTCTAAACTTCGATTTTGAGGAGGAGAGTAACCCTATGTTGGGCTCACTAAAAAAATCCACTTCTGTGAAAAGCCTTAATTTCCCGATGTAGTGGTAGGTAAAAAACGGAAAGTGCTCAGAATTAGATTCTGCTTCGACAGAAAGATGCGCCCTTCAATGGAGAGTCATCCTAGCCTCCTTTTGTTGATGGATTGTGGAGAGAGACCCAAAAAGTAAGAAGCCCTAGCTTCTACAGCTGCACAGTGTCTTCTTCTCAGGTTAGCTCTGATACCATGTTAGATTTTAATCAATTAGATAGTATTATCTTAGATCTTATCTGAGAGAATAACATGCACAACAATCAATCACAAGAGGCAATAGACACACAGATTTTCCTTGGGGAAACCATAAAAGAGAAAACCCCGCAACTTCCTCAGAGATAGAATGAGCACCAACGGCAGCAGTAAAACCCAAAGACAAAAAGATGATCTCTAACAACTATTTTTTCTCACTTGTGTGAGCGCCTCTTCTCTCACCTATGCGCTATAGCCGGGTGAGTGTGTGTATGAAATAGAGAGTCTCAATCTCTATTTATACTAATTTCCGACTTGACAATTACTTACCAGGGCCGAATTCTCTAGGTGAGTCTAATAACCCTAGTGCCCTGAAACTGTGGGGACTTTGCCCTTCGATCAACTAGGAGGGTTAACCTCTATGACTTTACATGACTTGATTACATTAATGATTCTCCCGATAGGAACATCGGGGACCAATGAAATACAATATATAAAATATACAAGTGAATACATTCCAAAGTTACAAATACATCAACATCTTCACCTTCCAAGAACGTTCCATCCCTCATAATTTCAAATTTGGGGTTAATTCATGACATGTGTAAGGAAGCATCTAGCCACCCAAGGCCCCCATGGACCTCCAAATGTCTTTATGAAGCAATGCCACTTTATTTCTCCATATTTATTATTTGTATGACCCAAATTGATGTGTAAATGATAAACTAAGGTTCTCTTGGGTTCCATATCTCCCTTATTGCAATATTTAATGCCTCCTCCCCCAACCTAGGGAACTAGTAGGTGGGTGAACATTGTCAACTAGTAGACCTATTGGAATGGGGACATGACATGGGGTGTGAATCAAATACAATATAGGTCAAGATTCAAAATATGCAACAAGATGCCATTTGAATTAAGAGATTTGTTGAACCAATCCGTAAAAGAAGAAACAATATTCCCTAAAACAATTCTTGAATAACCATCGTAGAAGTTCAAGTGAGCTTCAAGTTTGAAAATTGTGCAATAAATTCATAGAAAGGATTTGTGTTTAATAAAGATCACACATTGTTGAAAACTTTAAAAGAGATCCTCAAGAATTTTGATTAGCATTCCCTTTCTTGCACTCTATGGTGAGTTTGCTGGCACCTACATTGCAACATTTGCCCATACAAGCACAATTAATTTTTCCACAGCTTGCAACCTTACTCTTCTTATCCAAATACTTTGGGTGATCATGTTTCCCACTTTAATTAATTCATATTAAATATAGATGTCTTCAAAATATGTTTTATAAGTATCCGTCTAAAAAGCAATTGAGACTAGTTTTATAGATAAAAAAATTATAGACCCCGACTTTTATTGATCAAAGATTATAAACCCTTGATTTTGTAGATAATAAAAGACACATATAACTTTGAAACTTGGATCACACTTGATATCTTAGCTTGCACAAATTCTTCATGTTAGATATGGTTGCCATGTTTCAACTGCTTGCAAAGTGGCCATCATTTCTTTCTCATAGGTAAACTTTCCCAAGTTCTTGTCACACAATTAAAACTGCACCCAATCATTTCCCAGAGGCATTACATTCCAATACAAAAGGATTATTAAAATCAAGCATAACTAAGACTGATGTGGTGCACATGGCTTGCTTTAGAACGAATGCTTGTTTTTCCATTTCATTCCATGCAAAAACATTTTTCTTGAGCAAGGTTGTCAATGGGGCTACAATTTTACCATAATTCTTCACAAACTTCCTATAGTAACCTGCAAGGCTTAAAAATCCACAAGTAAACTCTTTAAGGTTTTAGGGAAAGACCATTCTTGCATTGTTGCAATCTTTGGGGTCCACTTTCACCCCATCTTGTCCAACAATGTGACCTAAGTATTCTACTTATGAACCCCAAAAGCACATTTGGAGCATTTGATGAATAATTGATGGTCCCGAAGCAATTGCAAGGATTTATCAACATGTTGTACACGGGAATCCTAAGTTTTATTGTAAATCAAAATGTCATCAAAGAAAATCAACACAAAATGACACAAATATGGCCTCAAAAACGTTATTCACGAGGCTTTGAAAAGTAGAAGGGGCATTACACAATCCAAAGGGCATTACTAAGAACTCATAATGGCCTACATGTGTCCGAAAAGTTATCTTTGGAATGGCGGCCTCTTTCATCCCTATTTGGTGGTATCCTGAACTAAGGTCAAGTTTGGTGAAAAATTTAGTCCCATGGAGCTCATCCAAGAGATCATCAATTACTGGAATAATAAATTTATCTTTGATGGTCAACTTTTTGACGACATGAAAATTAAGACACATGCACCAATCACCTTCTTTCTTTAAAACCATGACCATTTGGGGTGAATATGGGCTAGTGCTGGGACGTATGACTCCTGCCTCTAGTAGCTCAGGAATGATCTTTTCAATTTCATTCTTTTGTGCAAATGGATGCCTATATGGTCTTACATTTGGTGGTTAACTCCTTGAAATCAAGGGAATACCATGATCATGCTCTCCTCTTGATGGGTTCAACCCTTTGGTATCTCAAAGACCTATTGATGTTTGTCCAAAACCATTTGCAAGTCAAGATGGATTTCAGGTGTGGTATTATCTAGAGCTTGGATGGCATGGAAGCGAGCAATAATTCCAAAGTGACCTTTCTTCAATAATTTTCCATCCCATGAGAACTTATCATTTTAGGGGAGCCTACTTGGGGCTCTTTGAGGGTGTGAGTATGAGAGTCTTGAGTAAATCTCAAGTATTTTTCCTTGAATTCCATGGTAACTAGCCCCAATGTACGTAGTCATTCTTCCCCCAAAACTATATCAAAACCACCCATATCTATGGCCAACATACGAGTTTTGAGATGATAATCACCCAATTGGAGCTTTATATTTTCACAATGCCCATAACATTTCATCATCCCTCCATTAGCTATCATAATTTCAAAGTTGGGCATCGAGTGTATATAACAATGGAGTTCCTCAACCAATCATTGGTGAATGAAATTGTGGGTGCTTTCATTATCAACCAAAACTACCGCTTTGTGGTGCTTGATGTAACCCCGAAGTTTCAAATTTTGGGGGGATGAAATATTAGATAGTGTGAAGAGAGATGAGTAGTTCTTATTGATAGACTTCATTTTCCACTTCTTCTTGTATGGAAGGAGTCTCTTCAATAGCCTTAAGGAGGTTCTTAATAGTATCTTTCGTAATGATGCCTTCAGAATAGGTTGGAGTTGTCACATCAATGTGGAATGACTTATGTTTTTTACATTTATGACCTGAAGCATACTTTTCATTATAAATATAGAAGATACCTCGTCTTTGTTAGTCTACCATTTCTGATAGAGACAACTTTTGTACGTTCCAAGGAGGAGAAATAATTGTGCTTGGGAAATTGACTTGTGTAGGGAATGAGCAAGGAATGAAAGAGGGTTTGATGGTTTGTGCATTAATCACTATCTCTGCTTCTACTACCCTCTACGATGCCTCCAACCAGGTAGCAAGACGTTGCATTCTAACTTGTACTTTAATTTCCTCCTTGAGGCCACTAATGAAACATTCTTTATAGAAAGAATCTGTTAAGTTCTTTGTACAAATGGTTAATTGCTCAAAGGCTGAAATAAAGTCTTGTTGAGGCCCCAAAATTCGCAGGCAGCAACAGTAAGGGATTCTCCCCAATCAACGTTCCCAACTAGCCCGTTGACTATTTGGTATAGGGAATTCGTCCGGTTTGCGGTCCGGATACCGTAGGTCAAAGTTTTTCCGCCCGTGTCACGTGTCTTCAGCTGTCTCTCTTCCGCCGTTGCGGCTCTCAAAGTCCTTTAGCTACCGAAGTATGAAGCCATCCGACTTCCGATTTAGTTTCCTCCCACCGTCGCTTGCCCGCCGTCTTTACCCCTCCGTCGTTGCGGCCGGGAAAGTATTTCCACTTCCGATGTCTAAACCATCTGACTTCCGATTTTTAAAGTTTCCTGCCCTCCCGTCGCATGCCTGGAGCCTTTACTTTTCCGCCGTTGTGGCCGGAAAAAGCCGTTTGGCTTCCGATGCTGGTTTCCTCCCTTCTTCCGCTGTTGGTATTGCTATCACAAGACTGTAGGAGGACAAGGTAGTATGGTTGGCACTTGTAGAATGACGGTGGTTCACCGAGTCGTTTTTTTTGTGGATTAGCTGTTCAATTTTAATGTTTAAAACGCCAATCCTATGAATGATGCATTTTGGTTTATTTGCAGGTGGGCTCAAGGGATTGGTCAGACTACCAAGATACGAAGGTGTTGCTGGACATTGTAGCTCAGGTCGAACCGTGGTCAAAAGGCGATGAAGGCAACGGCCCAAAAGAGCTATCAGTTATGAAATAGTTCATGGATGCATAACAGACAACATAGGGGAATATGAAGCGTTGAGGAACTGAAGGGTCAGACGTTTGGTAAGCAGCCCAAGCGGTCTGTAGTGGTAGTTTAAATATTTGAAAGAAGGACTTAGAACTGGACTTTTTCCCTCGAAAATTTGTAAACCATTTTTGGCTTGTAAGAGGAACTACTTCGTTTTACAATCAGAAACTGCAATTTTGCCTGCTGGAGAAAGCGAAATGTGGAATGTATCAACGTGATTAAATGAACAATGTTGAAGGGGAACTATTTCGTTTTCAGCTGTGTTTCATTAACTGTGAGAGTGTTTGATTTCCTGAACCTATGTTCTTGTTGAATGTTCTTCAGTATATTTTGTGATGTTTTCCACTGTGAGTAATAAGTGTTGTTCATAAAACGATTGGCTATCTGATTGTTTAAATATCTGTAATTGTTCATGTGTTTTGAAAGAAGTATCAGCTAACTGTAACTTTTCATAATGCATGTGCAAAATGTATTATTCACCAATAAATAATAAATTCTGCTCCCTAGGGATAGTTTAGGTAGTTAGTTATTTTCTTGTTGTATGTGATTTGGATGCTTGTGGGCCTTAAGACGAGAGGTAAAAACCTGCGCATCACATTGTGACTGCTCCATGCATCTTATCACCCTGCATGTTAATTAGGCACTTGCATTTCATAATTTAAGTCAAAAAATACAAAAAATACACGGTGGACCGGGCCGCAACCGATAAAGCCTTTGTTTTTGTTACTTTGACCTATGGTAGCCGGACCACAAACCGGACGGATTCCCTATACCAAACAGTCAACGGGCTAGTTGGGAACGTTGATTGGGGGGAATCCCTTACTGTTGCTGCCTGCGAATTTCGGGGCCTCAACAAGTCTATGACTAAACCTGTTTGGCGTAACTTGGTAAGTCGCCCAAATAGCGAGGCTCTCGCTCATAACGCTCATGGAGAGCTTTAACAAATAAAATCCAAGTAATGTAGCACCCACAAATATTTTTATGCCACTCCCACCATTGCCATCTTTATAGATCCAAATACAATACCCCCAACTTAAGTTTCATCATGTCATCTGTAATACCATGACAAGAAAAGTAGTGTTCCATTTGAGTAACCCATCACGATGGGTTAGAACCATAAACCTTGTTTAAGCCTATTTTAGGAAAATCATTCCATGTGTAATTATCCATAAAGTGTGGTTAATCACTATGAGGACCAAATCGATGTTAACGTTGGCTAAATAGTCCCGATTGAGAAGTTTCTTCATGGCGTGGATAACTGTTCTGTGAATTCCCAAGTTCTTCTACATGTGTGGCACTAACTATCAAATTTTGTCAACTTCTCATCCAAATTCTTCTACCAACGATATAATTTTGTATCCACTTTTTTCCCATGTATGATCCCAACTGGCGATGGTTTGTTGAATGTGTTGACTCTATCCACTAAGTTCTCTGTATTGATATTCCTGGTTGTCCAAACTTCTGGTAATAGAACGGGTGGCCATATTGTTTGGAGGGGTGTTGGTGTGAGGTGGTTAATAGGGTTCCACCATGGGTGGGATCTATCATATCTTAAGGATGAGACTTCTGCGATTATGAAATTTCTACACTTATGTGTGTACTTCCAACCCCAATATATTCACAATAGTATCAAAAACTTTAATATGATTATTCCAGCATATTCTCCCGTGTTTCCTCTTTCCAATGGATTTTGCATCATGTAAATCAGACCTTCCAATCAAATTTTATGCAAATTTAAAATAACATACCTTTTAAAGCCCTAATTTGGAGACTATTTTGATGGTCGACTTTCCAATTGAGGTATCTATGTGATTTCAACCCTTCCAAGTCTGAAACTTCATCATGTAATCACTCGATATGTCTTCTCTACAATGCTACATCTGGCCTAATTATGACGTGTCAATAAAAAGTTATGGCAAGTTTCCCAACACTTGTTATTTTTGTCCCTTTCAAGAATGCAAAAGTGTACGAATTGCCACATGTCCAATTTTTCAGATATGAATCTGAAATCGATACCATAGACACTACAATCTGTCTTCTTTCCGATAAAATAGGTCTAACTCAATTTGGAGCTCACATGCTTCAGATATAACATTTTCCCCAAAACACATGTTTGAGACTAGTTTTTTGACTAGTCAGGAACCCTAACATCCACAGGGTATAAAACTAAACCTATAATGATTCAAGATCTAAAATTTTTACCACAGATAGGTTGGCCTATCTTCTAGTTTGCCTTCGCGTTTTGCTAATTAAAATCTTATTGACAAAAAATTATAGCAAAACAGCCAAGATGACTAATTTGGAAGGGCCAAACCCCAAGAAAGCTTCCCTTAACTTTGACAGAGTATATCTCCGAATTTATAACGATCCAAAAGCTGAAAATCAGACAGAAGTTAGCTCCTTATGTTTTTTAAGTACCCTTCGAGTTTTAGATCCTGAGGTGGTACATAAAAAAATTTGGAGCAAAAATGTCAAGATTACTTGTTTGAAGAACAAAACCCTAAAAAAAATTTCCATTTTGCCCCAAGAAAAAACTCTAATACCACTTGTAATATGCATAAACCAAGACATTCATAGGAAAGATAGAAAATACAAGAAGAATATATGAAATAGATGACAATGTTACTTGCCTCTTCAAGAGGGCAACCTCCAAGAGCACACGCTCCAAATACAATAACAATTCTTGACTTCAGATTGCATATCTTACCACTCTATATACAATATATCAATAGCCCAATTCTACCTACTTGTGGTCCCTCTAATAATTAGGGTCAACCACCTAAGGACCTTTAATTAATAAGGAAGGCCCTTTTACATTAAATAATTATCCACTAACTAACTAATGGGCATCATGGCCTTGTACATAGATAAAATAGGGGGATAGGGTAGGACCCTAATCAAAGACATTTGAGAAATGAGGTGCATTTTACAACCCAATGTGAAGGAGATGTCCATGATTGACACTAATGTGACATGTGGCATAAGTCAACCTAATATAATACTCTCTGTAAATAACAAACACGAGAAGTGTTAATCCCTTTTGGTGCTTAATATATCTTGAGTAAAATAGATTTGTTACCAACTAAGTTGCACTAAGTTGGATTTCTAAACGCGCCGCCAAAGATGAACAATCACTTGTTCAAATTTCAAGTTCAGAGATCCTTGCAGGCTTTCCTAGGCCCATGTTTTCTATTTTTTTAACATGTTCATACCCCATGGAAAATTGTAATAAAATGAGTTAGCATGATGACTTTACGTAAAATGTTTGGTTTCCTAGGACTTAGTCATTAATGCATTATTCCAAGGTATTTTTTCCTTGTTAATTATTGATTGTTTTAAGCAATAAATAATTTTCGAGGTTTTCACCCAAACCTCCAAAGCTTGAATAATTCCCTTAGTAGTTAAGCCTTATGAGGTTATTAAAACCTATGTGTTGATATATATTACCATGCTAATCATTATGTTGAGTCATTATGAACATGTCCTAAGTACCCCATAGTTTTTTTTAAATTTCAGGAAAAAAAATAATTTTCCCATTTTTACAGGTTTACTTTTAATAAGTTAACTGTAAAAAGTCATAAAAGTGTGCATAGGAGGTTGCTTTTGCCATGTGGGTGCTCATTTTCTAACTCAAAGCACCCACTTAACCCCTAGACCCACTTTTTAAAGTTTTCGAGTAATTATTTAACCCCAAAATTAATAATTATTCGAAAAACCAAAAAGACCCCCAAAAATAAAATATTCAAAAAATTAGGCAATTTAAAAAATAAAAGATAATTGCCAAAAGTGAATATTATGACTTGGAAAATTATTTTGGCAAGTACCCGTGCAAGGGGGACAAGTCAAATGTTGCTAATTCAAAGATATTTCATGTGTTGGAAGTTTCCTCTCCAAGGCAGGGGCACAAATCTCCATGTGGGGGAACTAGCTTGGATGGAAAAGCTTCTTACTTGGAAAAAGATCTAAGTTTTGGCAAGTGGCATGTCCATCAGTGGATGTTGCCATAGTTTACACCCTTTTCCAACCCAACTCCAACTCACAACCAATTCATGGAGAGCTAGCACATCCTTGAGGAGATGCGTCCCCCTTCTCTTGACCGATTTTCTATATAAGCAAGCTCTCATTCTTCATTTTGGACTTAAGATTTTGGAAAACAACTTACGCTCATGTACTTTGTAATATTTTTCTATCATTTTGAATAAAAGGCTTTGGAGGTCTAGAATTGTGTAGCGATTCTATGTGTAGATGAATATTGTCTTGAGCTTTTGAAGTAACCGGTGGCGTTCATTTTCTTGCATCTCTTTGGTGAAGCTTGGCCTTTGAAAGAGAGTTGTCTCTTGGTAGGGTAAGGTTTAAAAGCTTGTTTGCTTGAAGATCTTACTGTTTATTTGTTTCAAATACCTTGGAAGTACATTTTTATTTTGTTTAATAATCTTGTTTTTTTTAGTTTCTGTGGCAAGTGGCACCAAATTTCTTAACCATTTTTTATGCAAGTGTTTTGTACTAGTTGCAGGTTACGCAGATTGAAGAAGAGGTCGAGTTTGCTTACATCTTCCTTCTCTTCAACAACTAAAGAAAGACAGTCCCTCTTTGTTCCATTGTAAAGAACTCCATCGTCCATATTTCGGCATAAAGCTTAGTCATATTTTCTCTCATTCTACAAAATTATTTATTTTTGTTACCGATTATTTTGATAATTGATATTTGGTTTAGTATATTAAAATAGATCAATAACTAAATCTGATTTCATTTATCATTAAAGTTAGATCTGATTTGAATGTTAAAACTCATAAATCTAGCTTTAAACAAGTATTTTTCAATACTTTAATTTTTTATCTTTTAAAAGTTACTTGAATTATATGTTAAATTTTTATTGTTTAAATAAAGAATTTGACATATTTGATTGATGTTTACTTATTGTTTTGCAGCAGAAGTTGATTAAAGAGAGACACTCTAGCCAACTTTCGAAGAAACAAGCCATCTAGAGACCCCTCTTCTTACAATTATTTCTTTGGCCATTTCTAAGACCCTAATATTGTAAAACTTGTGTTTCCTATTCTACAAAGGAACACAAGTATTTATTATTCTAAATCATTGTAAAAAGAAGCAAATGGGCACCAAGTGCCCACACCCCATCATCCCCCTAGAGGGGTTTGCACTTTTTAATTATTTATTTTTTGTAATTTCTTTCAATTTCATAAGTAAAATTTACCAAACCTGGTTGTGTTCTGTGTTCACTGTGATTTAAAAACTCAAATTTACAAGGCTTCATTCCCTGTATGCTCTTGTGATCACTGTAGGCCTTTGACTAGATCGATGAGAAAATCAGAAAGGGATTGAAGTAACTAGTAATTAGTTGAACACTTCAATTTAATCCTACAAGTGAAAATCCGACACTTCATTCGATCTTACCAGGTTGTGGGGAAATTCTGCAAGTGAAGCGAGAATCACTAGAAAGTGACTATGGGGCATCATTAGGCTACACCCTCGTTTGGTGTAGTGTTGAACACAACCCCACGACCCCATTTAGCCCACACGTCACTGTGAGAGCCACTCCTTGGTAAATCTGAACATATTCCTCGTACCCCTTGTGTATATCTGACTACCATTTCCCTTGTAATAATAAGATCATTACCACATTCTTAAAAAAATTGACCAAGAATTTACCCACTCCCTAACTACTCATTTAATAATTTTAAAAATGATCAATTGAGACAACTGCAATACTTCTTGATACTTCACTAGCAACCCCCTTACAAGCACTCCATTAGCATTGGTCTATTTGGCATTTCTATTTATGTTTGATGCTCAAGTTAATCAATGTGTTATTTGGAATGATATTTTAAAATGCTAGTTATTTAAATTATTTGTAGTTCATCTCATTTTCGGTATTTATTGTTTATCGTCTCCTAGACTAGTTGTTCTATTTTTATAGATTAAACATCATAGTTTATTTTACTAGGGACCACCCCCCTTGGCTCCGCTATGAGAGATTTTAGACGAAAGAGTCAAGATCAAGTGACAGCACTTGACTCTTGCTTGCCCCCAAGGTTGCACCCAATGGCTTGAAGATTTCTGCCACGTGACCCGAGGTGTGAATTAGGCGGCAACAAGATTTACATTGGCGATAAATGTTGTGTTAAGATCTTTCTTAAAGTTTCAAAACCCTAGAGTTTCCACCACATGGTTCAAAATTATGGGACTGAAACATCAATGCAATCATTGAATAGTTAATGCTTTGGACTGTCCATCATTGATACATTGGGTTCTTTGGTTTTGGTGAGACCACATTGCAACTACTGTTAATTTTGTACCTAGGAAGGTGTTCCTCTAGGTGACTTTAGCCTTAGTCACTTAAAATGGAAAACAAAATGACCATTGCATTAAATGACTTAAGTGGAGCATTTAATTTGACTTTAAAGATTAAAGTCATTTTTTGATAAGTTTAAGTGGGTGAGTGAAATTAATATTTTGAGAATTAAATATGAGCAATTAATCTCATCCATTGATCTAATATAATCTCCACCGTTAGATTAGATGAACCCTAGGGTTCTCTAAAAAAAGCAAGGAAAAGCCATTTTTCCTCACTTTTGTAGATTGAAGTGAGAAGAAAGAGCAGAGATGAAAGTTTTCATTTTTCCCGAGCAAGAGAAAGAATTCACAGCACTCATTTCGAGGAAGAGATAGTAGAAAGTATAGGGCACGAATTTCGAGGAGCAGGATGGCACAAACTTTGAGGCAACAACATTAAAGGATGTCAATCTGTACAAGCCATACTGCACGGTTTCGTACAACATAGAAATCAAGGCAGTGAGATACAACACGAATTTCGAGGAAGGGTCGTACAACACAAAAATCGAGGAGTGATTTTTTGGCACAAAAAATTGGGGCAACCACCAGGCACAGAAATTGAGGCATTTATTGTAGGCCGTACAGCAACTCTCGTACAGTGGCATGGTTTTCGAGGCAGTTCAACAAAAGAAAAAATCAAAGTTGGGTTTTTTGTTGTTGGGCACGAGAATCAAGACATAAATTTCTTTTGGGTTGAGATAAGTTGGTTTATGAAATTTCTGAGTTTTGCTATAAACGAAATATTTCTTAAAAAATAATAAAATCTCTCTCTGACACTGGTTTTCCCCTTGTGGGGTTTTCCAGGGCCATTGGCTAAAAATTTCTGAGTACTATGTCTTGAATAGCGTGCATTTATTTTATTTTCTGTCCATGAAAAGAATGATGTTACAACAGTGTTTTTATGTCTAAAATTTAAAGTTATTTCCAGCCTTTTATTTTTCTGGGTTCGACAATAAACGGAGACAAATTTTTACATCTAAACCAGAGGTTGAAACTTGTGAAAAACTTACATGGTATTAGAGCTGAGTGGGACATAAAAACTGATTTTTGCAAACAGAACAACCATTTCCAGAATTTAGAAAAACTCTTGTGACAATAGTAACATTTTGCTAAAACTTGTTCTTTGAGAAAAATGACTTCCGTTGGTTTGAGAACAGAGGATAAGCTAGATGGGGCAGGGAACTTTGTCCCATGGAAGGCCCAGATATTACTTGTGTTGAAGGAGAATGAGTTGTGGGAAGAGGTAGTTAGAAATACTACAACTAATCCCATTGTGATTCCCGCTCCTACCGATGTGGTATCATTTGCTGCCTTCAACAAGAAGGATATCAAAACAATGAGGATTATCCTGGATGTTGTTAAAGATCATGTTATTCCACACATTTCAGCGAAGGATCATGCACATGAGATGCATAGTGCTTTGACTGGATTGTTTCAGAGTTCTAATGAGAATAGGAAGATGGTTCTGAGGGAGAAGCTGAAGAATATCAAGATGGTCAAAGGAGAGGCTTGTATGGCTTATCTTACTAGGATCTCTCAGGTGAGAGATGAGCTTGCAGCTGGTGGGGTGGTTGTTACTGGTCCTGAGCTAGTGCAGACAACCTTGAATGGGGTGACTCCACCTTGGGCTATGTTTATAAAAGGGTTTGGTGGCTAGAGAGAACTTACCATCATGGGACAAGGTCTGTGATGATTTTGTTCACGAGGAGACTCAGAGGGGTTTCTTGCAGTGCAGTGCTTCTACTAGTAGGGAGGATGAAGAGGTTGTGGCCTTGATAGCGAAGGGGAAGAAGAAGAACAAGAAGGGTCCCAAGAAGAGTGGGGCCAAGCAACAGGATGGGCAGAAGAAGGATCTGAGCATTGTGAAGTGCTTTGCATGTCACAAGATGGGACACTATGTTGGGCAGTGTCTGAACAAGAAGAAGAAGCAGCAACAACAGACAACAGCTTCAAAAGAGGTCGATGACTTTGCCGCAAGATTTCAGGGTGAGTTTTCACTATGCACTAGGCATGTTGAGATAGAGAGAGCATCTATTATCACCAGTGCTAATGTTGATAGTCAGAAGGAGTTTTCCTTGGTGACAGACCATTCTTACAGTGCATCTGCTTCCAACACTTGGTATATTGATAGTGGAGCCTCGAGCCACATGACAGGTGCTCGTGAGATGTTCTTTGAGCTTTCATAGACAGAGACGAATGTGGAAGTGGTGTTGGGAGCTGACTCAGAAGTCAGAGCTGTTGGGCGTGGGACCATTACCTTTCAGAAGGAGTCCATGACTCCCATGGTGTTGAGAGATGTATTGTACGTACCTAGGCTAAAGAAGAACCTAGTTTCAGTTTCCATGATTGAGGATCATGGTCTTGGGGTGTCCTTCTTAGATGGACATGTGCATATGTTTCCCAAGACTGCTGAACCATCTGCTTCAATTGCTATTGGAGTTAGATGGGGGAAATTGTATAAGCTCTTATTTCAGCGTCAGCATGCCTTGGCACATAGCAACGGAAGTGAGCTTTGATAAATAGAATAGGTAGATATTTGTTAGCGGGTAGCGGCAATCGACCCGCATAGTTAGCTTGGAAGGCTAGGGGTTATAGTCAACATTGATTATTCAATGCCTCTAATTCAGAACCGAACATGAGAATTTCATGTCATTCGACTCTTTTATGGGGGATAGAGAGCGTTATGAGGGAAGAAGCAGAGTATTTATATAAAATATTTTTGGCATAGGAGGATGGCTCACTTGCATCATCCAACTTTGGGGTTGTTGAGACATATGGTTACAGGTTTACCGGAGTTCAGCATAGGGTAGAGTGATGTGTGCAGGGGGTGTGCTTTGGGAAAGTACACCAAGAATGTTTTTCCTAGCAGTGATAGCAAGTCAGCAGGGATACTTGACTTGATACATTCAAATTTGTGCGGACCGATGTCTTCTGTTTCCTTGAGAGAATATGCGTATTATGTGACATTCATTGATGACCATTCCAGGAAGACCTGGATCTACATTTTGAAGAGCAAGGAATCTGAGGAAGTCTTGCAGAGGTTCCAAGAGTTCAAAGCTCTTATGGAGAACCAAACAGGGAGAAAGATCCGAGTTCTCAGATCAGATAACGGGGGTGAGTATACCTCCAAGGAATTTGATGGATATTGCAGACAGAAGGGTATCAAGAGATAGTTGACAGTACCTTATACTCCAGAGCATAATGGAGTAGTAGAGAGGAAGAACTGGTATATTGTTGGAGCAACCAGAGCTATGTTACATGACCAGTCTCTTCCTTTCTTTCTCTGGGTTGAGGCTTGCAACACAGTTGTATACCTTCAAAACAAAAGTCCCCATCGTGCTATGGGGAACATGACACCTGACGAGTGTTTTTCAAGCAAGAAGCCTAAGGTTAGCCATTTTCGAATATTTGGTAGTTTGACTTACTCTCATGTCCGTTCTGAGAAGATGACAAAGTTGGAGCCCACTGTAGAGAAGGGCATCTTTGTGGGCTATGATAAGACTTCGAAGGCCTTCCGTATTTACCTTCCCTCTCAGAGGAAAGTTGTTGTGAGAAGGGATGTTAAGTTTGAGGAGGAGCGGGCCTTCAGGAAGTCTAGAGAGTCAGAGCAAGGAGACCAGCAGGTTCCTGCACCTCAGGTAGTTACACAGGTACCATCAGCGCAGCAGTCAGGATCACATGTTTCCAGGGTTACAGGACCACTCAGTGCAGGCATAGGTTCACTAGTTTCAGTGGTTCAACCAGCAGGGTCTTCGGGGACAGGTGATGGGTTTACGATTACAGGTACATTGTATAGAGCATCAGGATCATAGAGTTCTCCAGTAATTGGTACACCAGTTGTTGGTTCACAGGTTACTGGGGTTTCTAGCTCTAGTAGTTTTTCAGATGAGGACAGGCCAGTGTGGGAAGAATCTTCAGGGAAGAAGAAGCCTAAGTGGCTTCGAGAGATCTTGAAGGAATCTCAGAAGCTTAGGACACCGAGGGAGTCAGTGAAGGCCATCAAGATCCCTGACATATTGGCCATATTGTTGGTGGCTAGTACATGTGATTCCAAGTATTCTACTTTTGAGAAGGTCTCCCAACATCATGTTTGACAAGATTTCGTGATGGATGAGTATCATTCCATCATGAAGAACGATGTGTGGGAGATGGTTCCGAGACCCGAGGGGAAGTCAATGGTGACTTCTCGGTGGCTTTACAAGCTAAAGCATGCAACAGATGGGAGCGTGGAGAACTACAAGGCCAGGTTTGTAGCGCAGGTGTTTTCATAGGTTGAGGGTACTGATTATGGTGAGACTTTTGCGTCGGTTGATCGGTATACTTCTTTCAGGGCTTTGATTTCCATTACAACAGAAATGGGTTGGAAGATCCATCAGATGGATGTGAAGACCGCATTTCTCAATGGAATCATACCAAAGGAGATTTATGTTGAGCAACCTCGGGGCTTTGAGATTAATGAGAAAGAGTCTCGTGTTTGTAGGCTAAAGAAAGCCTTGTATGTGTTGAAGCAAACTCCTAGAGCTTGGTACTCCAGGATCCATTCTTGCTTGCAGAGGATGGGGTTTCAGAAGAGTGAAGCAGATCTAAATCTCTACTTCATCATGGTTGGAGATGATCTGTTTATTCTTCTGCTATATGTTGATGACTTGTTTATCACAGGGGGAGAGAGACCAATTGCAGCTTGCAAGGAGGATCTTGCTGCAGAGTACGAGATGACAGATATTGGGTAGATGCACTATTTTCTAGGATTGGAGGTCTGGTAGGAGCCTGGACATATTTTCCTGGGACAGGGAAAGTATGTGGTTGATATTCTAAGAAGATTTAGGATGGAGAATTTCAAGTCGATGTCGACACCGATGATCACCAACTGGAAGAAGCTTCATGCTTCTGAGGGAGAGTTGGTGGATCCTACTTTATACCGTCAACTCAATGGGTCATTGATGTATCTGGTCAACACTCATCCAGATCTGTGTTTTGTAGTGAACACTCTTAGTCAGTTCATGGTTGACCCTAGGAGTGTGCATTGGATGGCTACAAAACATGTTTTGCGATACCTAGGAGGGACAATGGATTTTGGTCTAGACTACAGGAGGTCGGATGGGATCAGGTTGGTTGGCTTCACATATTCATATTGGGCAGGCAGTGTGGCAGACTGGGAGAGCACTTCCAGTTGTTGTTTCAACTTGGGCTTGACAGCAGTGTCGTGGTTCAGTCGGAAGTAGAAGTCTGTTGCATTGAGTTCTGTAGAGGCCAAGTATATGGCAACTAGTCAAGCCAGCTGCAAGGCTTTGTGGCTTCACAAGTTGCTATTGAATTGATTTGGTCAGGAGCTTATGCCTACGGTGATCTACTATGACAATCATAGTTGCATCCAACCCTCTGAGAATCCAGTATTTCATGACTGGTCAAAGCATATTGAGATTAGATATCATTTCATCCGAGATTATGTTCAGAGAGGTGCAATATCTTTACAGTACATTTTCATTGATGAGCAAGTTGCTAACATTCTGACGAAATCTTTGGGGAGGGGCAAGTTTGTCTTCTTCAGGGACAAGTTGGGTGTGATGAATAACACCTTCCTTGGTAAGAGGGAGCGTTAATTTTGTACCTAGGAAGGTGCTCCCCTAGATGACTTTAGCCTTAGTCACTTAAAATGGTAAATAAAGTGATTCTTGCATTAAATGACTTAAATGGAGCATTTAATTTGACTTTAAAGATTAAAGTCACTTTTTGATAAATTTAAGTGGGTGAGTGAAATTAATATTTGAGAATTAAATATGAGCAATTAATCTCATCCATTGATCTAATCTAATCTCCACCGTTAGATTAGATGCACCCTAAGGTTCTCTCAAAAAGGCAAGGAAAGGCCATTTTTCCTCACTTTTGTAGATTGAAGTGAGAAGAGAGAGCAGAGAGGAAAGTTTTCATTTTTCCTGAGCAAGAGAAAGAATTTACAGCACACATTTCGAGGAAGAGATAGCAGCAAGTACATGGCACGAACTTTGAGGAGCAGGCTAGCACAAACTTCAAGGCATCAACATTAAAGGCTGTCAGTCCGTACAGGACGTACAATATGGTTCCGTGCAACACAAAAATCGATGCAGTGAGACACATCAAGAATTTCGAGGAAGGGTCGTACAACACATAAATCGAGGAGTGATTTTTGGGCACAAAAATCGAGGCATTTATTGTAGGATGTATAGGTCGTACAATAGCTGTTGTACAATCCGTTCAGTGGCAAAGTTTTCGAGGCAATTCAACAAAGGAAAACAATTAGAGTTTTTTTTTTGCAATTGGGCACAAGAATCAAGACAGAAATTTCTTCTAGGTTGAGATAAGTTGGTTTATGAAATTTATGAATTTTGCTGTAAAAGAAATATTTCTTGAAAAATAATAAAATCTCTCTCTGACTGGTTTTCCCCTTGTGAGTTTTTTCAGGGCCATTGGCCAAAAATTTCTGAGTACTTTGTGTTGAATGGTGTGCATTTATTTTATTTTATGTCCATGAAAAGAATGAAGTTACAACAGTGTTTTTATGTTTGAAATGTAAAGTTATTTCCAGCCTTTTATTTTTCTGGGTTCGACAATAAACTGAGACAAATTTTTACATCTAAACCGGAGGCTGAAACTTGTGAAAAACTTACATGGTATCAAAATTGAGTGGGGCAGAAAACTTATTTTTGCAAACACAACAGTGATTTCCAGAATTCAGAAAAACTCTTGTGACAGTAGTAGCATTTTGCTTAAACTTGTTCTTTGAGAAAAATGACTTCCGTTGGTTTGAGAACAACAGAGGACAGGCTAGATTGGGCAGGGAACTTTGCCCCATGGAAGACCCGGATATTACTTGTGTTGAAGGAGAATGAGTTGTGGGAGGTGGTAGTAAAAAATACTACAGCTAATCCCATTGTGATTTCTACTACTACTCATGCGGTAGCATTTGTTGCCTTCAACAAGAAGGATATTAAGGCAATGAGGATTATCCTGGATGTTGTTAAAGATCATGTTATTCCACACATTTCAGCGAAGGATCATGCACATGAGATGTGGAGTGCTTTGACTGGATTGTTTCAGAGTTCTAATGAGAATAGGAAGACGGTTCTGAGGGAGAAGCTAAAAAATATTAAGATGGTCAAAGGAGAGGCTTATGTGGCTTATCTTACTATGATCTCTCAGGTGAGAGATGAGCTTGCAGCTGTTTGGTTGGTTGTTACTGGTCCTGAGCTAGTGTAAACAACCTTGAATGGGGTGACTCCACCTTGGGTTGTGTTTATACAAGGTTTGGTGGCTAGGAGAACTTACCATCATGGGACAGGGTCTGTGATGATTTTGTTCACGAGGAGACTCAAAGGGGTTTCTTGCAATGCAGTACTTCTACTAGTAGGGAGGATGAGGAGGATGTGGCCTTGACAGCGATGGGGAAGAAGAAGAACAAGAAGGGTGGGGCCAAGCAACAGGATGGGTAGTGTCCAAACAAGAAGAAGAAGCAGCAACAGACAACAGCTTCAACGGAGGTCAATGACTTTGCAGCGAGATTTCAAAGTGAGTTTTCACTATGCACTGGGCATGTTGAGATATAGAGAGCATCTATTATCACCAGTGCGGATGTTGATAGACAAAGGGAGTTTTCCTTGGTGACAGACCATTCTTACAGCGCATCTGCTTCCAGCACTTGGTATATTGATAATGGAGCCTCGAGCCACATGACATGTGCTCGTGAGATGTTCTCCGAGCTTTCACAGACAGAGACGGATGTGGAGGTGGTGTTGGGAGATGACTCAACAATCAGAGATGTTGGGCGTGGGACCATTACCTTTCACAAGGAGTCCATGAGTCTCATGGTGTTGAGAGATGTATTGTATGTACCTAGGCTGAAGCAGAACCTAGTTTCAGTTTCCATGATCGAGGATTAGGGCCTTGGGGTGTCCTTCCTAGATGGACATGTGCATATGTTTCCCAAGACTGCAAGACCATATGCTTCAGTTGCTATTGGAGTTTGATGCAGGAAACTGTATAGGCTCTTATTTCAGCCTCAGCATGCCTTGGCACATAGCAACGGAAGTGAGCTTTGTGAGCTTTGGCATAGGAGGATGGCTCACTTGCATCATCTAGCTTTGGGGTTGTTGAGACATATGGTTACAGGTTTACCGGAGTACAACACAGGGTAGAGTGATGTGTGCAGGGGGTGTGCTTTGGGAAAGTACACCAAGACTGCTTTTTCGAGCAGTGATAGTAGGTCATCAGGGATGCTTGACTTGGTACATTCAGATTTGTGCGACCGACGTCTTCTGTTTCCTTGAGAGGATACGAGTATTATGTGACATTAATTGATGACCATTCTAGGAAGACGTGGATCTACTTTATGAAGAGCAAGAAATCTAAGGAAGTCTTGCAGAGGTTCCAAGAGTTCAAATCTCTTGTCGAGAACCAAATAGGGAGGAAGATTTGAGTTCTCAGATCGGATAACAAGGGTGAGTATATCTCCAAGGAGTTTGATGGATATTGCAGACCAGAGGGTATCAAGAGACAATTAACATTTCCTTATACTTCATAGCAGAATGGAGTAGTAGAGAGGAAGAACCAGTCTATTGTTGGAGCAGCCAGAGCTATGTTACATGACCAGTCTCTTCCTTTCTTTCTCTGGGCCAAGGGTTGCAGCATCGTTGTATATCTTCAGAACAAATGTCCCCATCGTGCCATGGGGAACATGACACTCAACGAGTGTTTTTCAGGCAAGAAGCCCGAGGTTAGCCATTTTCAGATATTTGGTAGTTTGACTTACTCTCATGTCCCTTCTGAGAAGAGGACAAAGTTGGAGCCCACTGCAGAGAAGGGCATCTTTGTGGGCTATGATGAGACTTTGAAAGCCTTTTGTATTTACCTTCCCTCTCAGAGGAAAGTTGTTGTGAGAAGGGATGTAAAGTTTGAAGAGGAGCGTGCCTTCAGGAAGTCTAGCGAGTCAGAGCAGGAAGACCAATAGGTTCCTGCACCTCAGGTAGTTACACAGGTACCATCAGCGCAACATTTAAGATCACAAGTTTCCAGGGTTATAGGACCACTCAATGCAAGCACAGGTTCACCAGTTTCAGTGGTTCAACGAGCAGGGTCTTTAGGGACAGGTGATGGGTTTACGATTACAGGTACACCGTACAGAGCATCAAGATCACGGAGTTTTCCAGTAGTTGGTACACTAGCTGTTGGTTCACAAGTTACTAGGGTTTCTAGCTCTGGTAGTTCTTCAGATGAGGACAGGCCAGTGTGGGAAGAATCTTCAGGGAAGACAAAGCCTAAGTGGCTTCCGGAGACCTTGAAGGAAGCTCAGAAGTTTGGGACACCTAGGGAGTCAATGAGAGCCATCAAGATGCCTGACAGATTGGGCATGTTGGTGGTGGCTAGTACACGTGATTTTGAGCCTTCTACTTTTAAGGAGGCCTCCCAACATAATGTTTGACAAGAGGCCATGATGGATGAGTACCATTCCGTCATGAAGAACAATGTGTGGGAGATAGTTCCGAGACCCAAGGGATAGTCAGTGGTGACTTCTCGGTGGCTTTACAAGCTAAAGCATGTAGCAGATGGGAGTGTGGAGAAGTATAAGGCCAGGTTTGTAGCGCAGTAGTTTTCATAGGTTGAGGGTATTGATTATGATGAGACTTTTGTGTCGGTTGCTCGGTATACTTCTATCAGGACTTTGATTTCCATTGCAGCAGAAATGGGTTGAAAGATCCATCCGATGGATGTGAAGACTACATTTCTCAATGGAATCATACAGGAGGAGATTTATGTTGAGCAGCCTTAGGGCTTTGAATTTCATGAGAGAGAGTCTCATGTTTGCAAGCTAAAGCAAGCTCCTAGAGCTTGGTACTCTAGGATCGATTCTTGCAGAGGATAGGGTTTCAGAAGAGTGAAGCAAATCCGAATCTCTACTTCATCATGGTTGGAGATGATCCACTTATTCCTCTGCTATATGTTGATGACTTGTTTATCACAGGGGGGGAGAGACCCATTGAGCTTGCAAGAAGGATCTTGCTATGGAGTACGAAATGACAGATATTCAGTTGATGCACTATTTTTTGGGATTGGAGGTTTGGCAGAAGTCTAGACATATTTTCCTGAAACAGGAAAAGTATGCGGTTGATATTCTGAGGAGATTTAGGATGGAGGATTGCAGGCCGATGTCAACATCAATGATCACCAACTGGAAGAAGCTTCTGCTTCTGAGGGAGAGTTGGTGGATCCTACTTTATACCGTCAACTCATTGGGTCATTGATGTATCTAGTCAACACTCGGCCAGATCTATGTTTTGCAATGAACACTCTTAATCAGTTCATAGTTAAGCCTAGGAGTGTGCATTGGGTGGTTGCAAGACATGTTTTGCGATACCTAGGAGGGTCAGTGGATTTTGGTTTGGACTATAAGAGGTCGGATGGGATCAGGTTGGTTGGCTTCACAGATTCAGATTGGGCAGGCAGTGTGGCAGACCGGAACAGCACTTTCGGTTGTTGTTTCAGCTTGGGCTTGGCAGCAGTGTTGTGATTCAGTCAAAAGCAAAACTCTGTTGCATTGAGTTCTGCAGAGACCGAGTATATGTCATCCAGTGAGGCTAGTTACGAGGCTTTGTGGCTTCGCAATTTGCTGGTGAATTTATTTGGTCAGGAGCTGAGGCCTACGGTGATCTACTGTGACAATCAGAATTGCATCCAACTCTCTGAGAATCCAATATCATTTCATCCGAAATTATGTTCAAAGAGGTGCAGTATCTTTACAGTACATTTCCACTGACGAGCAGGTTGCTGACATTCTGACGAAATCTTTGGGGAGGGGCAAGTTTGTCTTCTTCAAGGACAAGTTGGGTATGGTGCAGAACACCGTCCTCGGTAAGAGGGAGTGTTAACTTTGCACCTAGTAAAGTGTTCCTCTAGGTGACTTTAGCCTTAGTCACTTAAAAGGGGACATAAAGTGACCCTTGCATTAAATGACTTAAGTGGAGCATTTAATTTGATAGTGAAATTAATATTTTGAGAATTAAATATGAGCAATTAATTTCATCCATTGATTTAATCTAATCTCCACTGTTATATTAGATGAACCCTAGGGTTCTCTCAAAAAGGCAAGGGAAGGCCATTTTTCCTCACTTTTGCAGATTGAAGTGAGAAGAGAGAGCAGAGAGGAAAGTTTCCATTTTTCCTGAGCAAGAGGAAGAATTTACAGCACGCATTTCGAGAAAGAGATAGCAACAAGTACACGGCACGGATTTTGAAGATCAGGCTGACACAAACTTCGAGGCAGCAACATTAAAGGCTATCAATTCGTACAGGCCGTACTATACGGTTTTGTACATCACAAAAATCGAGACAGTGAGATACAACTCAAATTTCGAGGAAGGGTCGTACAACACAAAAATTGAGTGATTTTTGGGCACGGAAATCAAGGCATTTATTGCAGGCCGTACAACAACTGTCGTACAGTGCATGCAGTGGCACGGTTTTCGAGGCAGTTCAGCAGATGAAAAAAATCAGAGTTGGATTTTTTGCTATTGGGCACGAGAATCAAGACAAATTTCTTATGGGTTGAGATAAGTTGGTTTATGAAATTTCTGAGTTTTGCTATAAAAGAAATATTTCCTGAAAAATAATAAAATCTCTCTCTCTAACTGGTTTTCCCCTTTTGGGTTTCTCCAGGGCCATTGGCCAAATATTTCTGAGTACTGTGTGTTGAATGGCGTGCATTTATTTTATTTTTTGTCTATGAAAAGAATGAAGTTACAACAGTATTTTTATGTCTGAAATTTAAAGTTATTTCCAGCCTTCTATTTTTCCGGGTTCGGCAATAAACTAAGACAAATTTTTACATCTAAACCGGAGGCTAAAACTTATGAAAAACTTACAACTACGCATATAGGATTTTCACATAGTACATAACACAATTGATATTAGTGGTTTGATCAATCTAAATTGCTTAACTTATAAACGACGCTTGTGCCATAAGCATGCACTACAGTCTACATTCAAGATGTATCTAATATGTGGTTCATCTAATTATACATCAATAGATTTGAGCCATTCACCTTGAAAAGATATCGACTATCCATTTACAAGATCTAAAGTTTTTAAACTATAAAATTTAATATTCTCTCATGAATCTCTCATATCTACAAAATGGTGTTTTCTGCACTTTCCTACAAAGAAAAAGGTGTTGAATATTCAGTAAAAATCACACTATTAGGTCAGATGGAGTTCTCAATTTTTACATTGTATTCCTCAGATATTTCGTAAAGAGTAATAGATTTCCTAGTGTGAAGGTTTTTCTTTATTGTGAGCTATAAATAGGACAACATGCAGAAACTGGTCGGGAAAACCAATACAATTAACACTACATGCAAAATTATCAACATGTGCTACTATTAGATCATATTTATGTTCAGTATTCTCTACAAAGGAATCTGGAAGAAGTTTTTGATATTTAATGATGATGAGTGGAATAGTAAAAGATGACTTTTGAATATAGAACACTACAAGAGAAATTGTGTAATCAGTTCTTGTAACTTCATACATGTGTGCCAAAATCCCATCGAAAGCAACTTCAATGTTTATTGGGTATCTATAGATGAAAGATAAAACACTTTACAACACCCAATTCAGAGTATTTAAGTCGCGGGCATTTGGGTAAATAAGCATAATTATTGTAGAGAATGGCGATCTCAATGTATGTCAAATGGCAATGCAAATATAAATTGGCTGGTATACAAGAATGACAAGGAAGAGTGTTCACTCGAATCTTCTTAACAAAACCTCCAGATAAACCTCTATACAGCGAGCATAGTTGAAATAACTTACTAGTTTGTCAAAAGCTACCTAATAACGTGAACCTCTCACCTCACTGGCATTCCTTCTCATGCCATGTGATGAACTGGTTTGTGTTTGCAATGTTTGTTTTGATGCAAGACTCAAAATCTTTAACCATTTCATGCTTCGTCACAGAAGGGAAATGGAAAAACCTGTTTCATTTCATTCTCCAATAGCTTATCTTGTCTTGGATATCTCATCCTTGATTTTGCGTATCTTCAATTTGGTTAAAGTTCTCAGAAATTGTTTTTCAATCACAGACATAAAAGGGGATGGAATGAAAAAAAAGTAAGAAATAAGTTTACAAAACAAGCATACATGCACATCAAAGGATACTCCAAATGCAAGCCACCACGATCAGATGAGGGCAACCAAGTGTCTTGAAGTTGCTTTAAAGCTTCAGCTGAAGATGTCACATCCTGCATATATGAAAAATAGTATAATTCCTTCTATTAACAGATAAACTACAAAGCAAAATCTAAAAGTGCTATGATAACAACAGTGATGAACTCCAATGACAAAACTGAAGGAAAAGTAACAACAAAATGAGATAAATATGCCTAAAGACTGAATGAATGCCACCGCAGAACATCAACACATTATTAGTAGAATGGATGGGACAAAGTATCTTCGTTGCCTAAGATTACATTTGATAATTTACTGATTAATCTGGATAGAAACAATGAGAAGTTATTCCAATGTCTTGACTGTAAGGCATGCATTTCCCCATGTGAAACAATGTTGTTATCACGCATTCTAAACAATGAAATATGACCATCAAGAACTATTACTCTTGATTAAAGCCCAAGTTGGTGAAGAGACATCACTATAAAACTGAAAAATGGGACTTCGTTTATTTTGTACCAGAATAGAATGCTCTGCATGATGAACCATAGTGGAAAAAATCGGCATCGGCAAAAAATCGGCGAGGGTCCAGGAAACATCTTCTCGGCAACATCGGCAAAAAAATTGGCAAAAATCGAGAAACTACGGCAAGCATTAAAAAATGCAAATTTTGTACTTTAGTAGGGTCAAAATTTGCTTACCAATTTTTTCCCCTATTTGTCGATTTACCTGATTTTTCCCTCTTTCCCGATTTTTTCTCAATTTTTGCCAATTTTTTCCCGATTTTTGCCAATGTCCGATTTTTTGAAAAATAGCAATTTTTTCGGGCTGAAAAATCGGCAGCCAGAAAATATCACGATTTTTCAGGACATTGCCGAAAAATCGGAGATTTTTTCCACTATGTGATGAACTTCACCTTCCAAATGCTGAACCTAATACTTTGTATAAAAAATATAAGCATATCGACTGAACACATGAAGACTGAGTTTTTCATTGAAGGAAAATACCATCACAATTCACAAACAAAAATTAGCAAAATTCTCATGTGCGACAATCACCAAATAGAGCTTGAACTTTGTAATCCTGTTACAGAGTTTATAATATGTGGCTTTAGTCCATATATGAACTGGAGTCCTTGGTACTTCATTAGCATATTAGGCATTCTTATAACTAGGTTTTCCATTTTAATGACATTTTCTTCGACAATTCAGTTTGTTTTGGAGATTTTCCACTAGTACTAGGCCTCTGCTTTCATTTTGGGGGTGATATTCTTTCTATTATTGCAGTTTTAGGTCAGCACAGTTTCATAGGGGAATATGGGCTTGGGCATTTATGACCAGTGTTCCACGGGGACGCGTCCCGCAGGGTTGGGGACGCGTTTCCACGTTTCCTGCGTCCCGGGGACTTGGGGACTCCTGGGCGAAACTTTCCCTCCCCAACCATGCCCCTGTGAATTTTTTTTAAATATTTTCCCATTATTTTCACATTTTACAATTCCTACTTGGTTCTACTTAGAAAATAAACTGATATATTTAGTATTTACATTGCACAATCATTAATATACATCAAATGAATTATTATTTTTGATATTTTATTTTAATTTTATGATTTTAGAGACGTCCCCACGTCCCCCCCGAATATCCCTAAATTTGGGGGTGGTCTCCACGCGTCCCGAATGTGCGTTTCCCCGCTCCTGCGTCCCCCCGTCCCGGAAACTTGGGGGAACATTGTTTATGACTACCAATTTATACTATTCCATCGATTATTTAGCAATTTCCTTGAGCTATAAATTTTAAATCTTCTTCTCTAGTATGAATTAGTGAAAGTAAAGCTCTACTAGCCTTAGCTATGCATGGAAGGTTGCCCTACTCCCTATTCTTCTATAATCTAGAAAAGTCACTTTGTTAGGTTTCTTGCTTGTGGGTTCGCCTAGTAGGGGCCAAGTTTGCTTCTATCACCAATAAACTTGCATGACGGCTTTGGACCAGTTACCAATCAAACTAGCAGTCCTGTCAAAACAGACTATGTATGGCTTTGTGCTAGTGATGGTAAGCATGTAAGAGGAAGCAAAACCCAATGTCATCTCAGTTTGAGTCCTTAACTTCTTTGGGTAACTCCTAACCCAGGAGAGAGTCCCTAATAAAGGAACGTGTACCTGCAATCAACAGTAACCTGCAAATACACATTCTACGTAGCCTTGCAGCCGAGATCAGTGCCTTATGTGGAGTCAACAATAAACAATAAAGACACATAAATTGTATGATGGCAGTTAATTCAATTCCGATGATTAATATCAGTAATATATCAACACTTTAATGTAGTTTCAAGTTAAGACAGCTTTCCATGTTTCCCAAGGCAGCAGCCAAGAAGAGTGCATTCTGCAGAGAAAGCAATCAGGTGGTCTGAGACGCACCAGATAGCCCAATCCAATCTGCAAAAAGCAGTCTGCTGAGATTTTGTTTAGACATAGCTGCAAAACCTGTTGAAAATCTGATTTTTCAAACTGTTTCACGCTTCGCAATGCAACAGGTCAAAAGGTGACGCCCTCAGGAATTTGTGGACAATTCAGCTAGGGCAAATTTAGTGGGTGGACCTGAATTATTAATCAGCAGATATTTTTGTTTTTTTTGGAATAATTCAGATTTTGTTTTTGGAATAATTCAGATATTTTTATGTTTTTTGCATAAATAAAAAACATAACAGAATTTAGATAAACAGTTGCAAGCATTTTGTTTAAAAAGGTGGAAGATAGGGTATTTGACTCTTATCTCAAACCCTAGGTCATTGAGAGATCATAGTTGACGTCCCTCTCTAGAAATGGCTTTTATCACTTGCAATTAGGGCATCAACCAGCAACTTCAAGAGTTAGGTGGACGAGCTTAATTGGGGCAAGAGAAGGAATCCAAGGCCCAATACAATGGAGAGGTCCTATGAAAGGATGGTCTCCTCATGCTAGTTTAAAAAAATATCAGCAAGAAACCCTAACACACACGAGTAATGCACAATAAAAGCATCATTAAACTAGATCAGAAGTATAGCTTACTAATGTTTGAAAAAGATGAGCAAGAATTTCACCTTAGGTCACCTTTGTGCTTGGATTAGTATAACCATTCTCTAGCATCAACCAATAGCATGTGCAAAAGAAACCCTAGATGCAACTTCAATCAACCTTCAAGCAAGAAAGATAATCTCCAAGAGGTGCACATAAGCTAAGATCCACAATATACAAAGAAAGAGAAAAGATTTCATTATAATCCCATATCTTGTAGTGTTTTTACAATGAGAGGGAGGCACTATTTATATAAAACTAGCCTCATCTAATTTTAAGTTATTAGCCTACAAGAAATGTGAAAATTGTTGAAAAGTTACCTAAGAAGTGTTTGTCCAATCATTTGTGCCATGGGGTGGACAATGACACTTTAAATGTTGTCCCTAGCTTATGTTTATAAAGTGAGATTGACTTTATAATGATAAAGTCCCTTTATAAATTAAAGTTAGGTTATAAAGTTTATTAGTGACTTTAATGAGATTAAAAAGGTGGGTGTGCAATTAATGTCTCACATTGAATATTTAAAAAGTTATTAAATGTTTTTTAATGAGAAAGTGAGATTTGATCTTGGCCCTAGAGCTCATCTAAGTTTCTTTTAATCTTGGCCATTGGATTTGAAGATGGTGGTTACTCAAACAAAAAGGCTTGGGAAAGGCATGAAGGAGATCATTGTTCACTTTCACAAAAGAGATTTTTGAGAGAGGTGAAGAGCAAGAGAAGAAAACAAGGGTTTGAAAAGATTTCAGTCCAAAAATGAGAGAGAGCATAAATTCTTGCACAAATTCCAAGGTAAGGAAGAGATGGTGTTTTGGCACATTTTCCAAGGAAAGCCATTTAGCAGGCACAAATTTCGAGATTGAACCGTACAGTACCATACAACAGGCACAGTTTTCGAGGAGAAGCCGTACAACAAGGATCTTGCACAGTTCATACAACACGCAAATTGAGGCAAATTTTGGCACAAATATCGAGGTGATTTGAACAACATTTAATGCTGTTAACACTGAACAGGCCGTAAAACATGCAAACTTTTCGAGGAGGGGGAATCAGTCCGAACAGCCATGTGTGGACTGTACAACACCAAAATCGAGGCAGGCTATACAGACTGATTCTGGCACGATTTTTGAGAACATATCAAGGAGATAAGTACTGCTGTTCTGATTTGTATTTTGCCTGAAGAAATAATAAAAGTTTCTCTAATATAGGTTTTCCCTTCGGGGTTTTATCCTGAACCACTTTGGTCAAAATTCTAAGTCTAAAATTTAATGTGTTGGCTGTCATAAATTTCTGAGTAGGAAAAAGTAGGCTGCCATAAAATTTCTGAGTTTGCATAAGTTGAAATTATCTCATGTGTTTCAAGTTTCAGGTTGATTTTTTTTATTTTTTTATAAATATGCATAGTGGGGTTTGGGCATTAAACCATATGCAGTGAACTGAAATTGAAACCAGGTTGGGGTTACAAAATTTTCATGGTATCAGAGCAGTGTTGAAGGCTGAAAATAAAACTCATAAATAAATTTCAGACTTGGAGAAATCAGGGAAAACGAAATTTTGAGAAGAAACAAGTTTCTTCCACTGATTTGTGATTATGGCTACCGATCTTAGGATAGAAGACAGGTTGGATGGGGCGGTAAATTTTAGCCCATGGAAGGCTGGAATAGTGTTGATATTATAGGATAGTGAACTATGGGAGATAATAAACAATACTGCAACCAATTCAGTGACAGTTCCTACATACGCAGCAGCTAAAGCGATATTTGACAAGAAAGATATAAAGGCCAAAAGAATTCTTCTTGATGCAATAAAAGACTATGTGATTCCACACGTATCTGGTAAAGACTATGCTTATCGAGATGTGGACTGCTTTGACTAACCTTTACCAGAGTTGCAATGAAAGCTGAAAAATGGTGTTAAGGGAGAAGTTAAAGAACATTCGGATGAACAGAGGTGAGAACATGACCGCTTACCTCACCAAGTTCACACACGTTCATGATGAGCTTGGAGTTGTTGGGGAGGTGATACAGGGTACCGAGTTGGTACGTACAGCCTTGAATGGTGTGACAAAGCCATGCGCTGTATTGGTGCAGTCAATGGTTGCTCGTGGGCACATGCCTTCATGGGATCATCTTTTGGACGACTTCATTCAAGAGGAGACCCAGAGTATGTACAGGAGAGCACATCACACAGTAAGGAAGATAAAGAGAATGTGGCATTAGCAGCGAAGGGTAAGAAGAAGAAGTTCAAGAAGGATTCCAAAGGGGGAACCAAGTAGCAAGATGGCGAGAAGAAGGACATGAGCAAAGTGAAATGCTTTGCTTGTCAAAAATTTGACCATTATGCTGGACAATGCCCAAACAAGAAGAAGAAGAGACAACAAACAATAGCATCAGCAGAGATTGATGAGTATGTTGCTACATTCAAGAGAGAGTTTTCTCTCTTTGTTGGTGGTTGAAGGGAGAGAATATCATCCATCACTAGCAGGAATATTGAGGACCAGACTGAGCATTATACCACCTAAGTTGTACTTAGTGGTTTTTATCAAATGAGCCTAGTGAAGTGGACAAAAATGATTTCTTCGAACTTCAGAAGACCTTCAGAATTGCTTCTGGGAAGTGCTTGTTGTACTATATCACATGTTCATACCCCATAGGGGAGTTGTAATAAAATGTTCTAGCATGATAGTGCCTGTAAAAGACTCGGTCTCTTAGACTTTATTTGTAATTCCGATCAGACCAGGGTATTTTTTCCCTTGGTTATTATTGGTTGTTGAATAAACGACTGATAATTTCTGAGTTTTTCACTCGATACCTCCAAAGTTGGGGTGGTCGGCTTGGCATCTAGGCCTATTGAGGTTATTAAAGTCTATGTGTCAATGTATAAACATGCTAGGCATTATGGCAGAGTCATATGAACATGTCTAAGTCCCCCTAGGTTTTAATTTTTTTTTTTTTTTTTTAAGTTTTTTTTAAGTTTTTTTTAAGTTTCATGGGGGTGCTCATTTTCAAGCTCAGAGCACCATGTAAACCCATAAACCCACTTTTCCTAAGTTTTGAGTGATTTTCCCATCACTCAGGTCAAAAAACCCTAAAAATCAAATATTGATTATTTTAATTAATAAATTAATTAAATAATGGAGAAAACCCCAAATCCTAAATCAGTGGGATTTGCTCCGATTTCACTGAAGTCGGTCTCATTGGCTTGAGATTGACTGGAGCTGACCATTCCTTGACAGAAGGAGGTGATCTGGGTTGAACTGAGAGTGCACCACAGCATGCAATCTTGCGAATTGCCCCCTCTCTCTCTCCTCCACACGTGTGGGCCCATCTGGATGAGTTTTGGTGGATGTTTCAGTTAACAGGTTGAGGTGTCAGTCTGATCAGCTCTCTGATTGACAGTTGCACTCAATGAGACTCAGATCAGACTTAGCGAGACTCAGATCAAGCTCAGATTGACTCCACATACAGCTGCAGCCTCTCTCTCCTTGGGAATTGCACCCCCCTGAGCTAGGTTTCTAGTTTTTGTTATAAATAAAGCATAGTCTCCTCCTTTCCAAGCTAGTTAGAGTTGGATTGAAGAGTTGTTGTTATTGTATTGTTTACTATTTTGGAATAAAGAAAGATTTGGAGGCAAGATCTATGGTGTAATGCTTTTCATGTGTGGATGGTGATTGTGAAGTGCTTATGAGGTATAATCTGTATTATTGATCTTTGTTTTTGTTGGTTAATTGTTGGCCTTGAAGGAGAGCTCCCTTCCACTGGGGTAAGAGATCATTCTAGTTTGATTTATGCTCTTACTGTTCGCTTGTTTCAAATCTCTTGGAGTTGCATGTATTTTAAGTTCAATTGCATGCTTTCTAATGGTCTTTTTCCAACAACACCTATGTTTTAACAATCTATTTGTGCAAGTATTTCTAAGCTGCAGGTGATCTCACTTGTAGAAGGGGTTGAGCTAGTTTGCATCTTCCTCATCTTCAGGTTCTTTTGGAGGACATAGTCCCTCGATGTTCCACCAAAGCAGACTCCAAAGCCCAACATTCCCAGGCTTCCAGCACTCTTTCTATCTCTTCCTCCTTCTAAAATCAAAATCTTACCTAGTTACTTTGTTTACAAGCTTTGATATTATTTATATCTATTATCTTAAAGTAAAACTTAACATAGATCTATTGTCTCAAGGCTCATAATCTAGATCTTGCTCCTTAAAAGTTTCATAAGCATTCTAGATCTAGTTTTAGGGAAATCGTCCTTTTTGCATGGCACTTTAAAGAGACTCCGTAGTTGGCATGCATTAGATTTATGTTTTCTGTTTTAAAAGATAAAATCCAGCAATCAGCGCACATCTTATTGGCTGCCCAAACAGCAAGCCAAGATCCCAAGGAAAGCTTGCTTTCCTTGTTTCATTTTTTACCTTTTTTACTAGTTTTTAACTTTCAAAGTGCTAGTAGGGTGACCCAAAGGTACTTTCAAAGTGCTTTTGGGCATATTTCATTTTAATAAACTCGCTGTTTTTTTAGCAACTATAACAGAAAGAGGAGAACCTGCTGTTCGAAAGTGACTTTCGGGCCATCCGAATCCCCCTAGGGATCTCCCGTTTTGCTTTCCTTGGTTTCTTCTTTACCTTTTTTACTAGTTTTAACTTAGCTTTTTGTTGATTTAAAGTAGGCTGACCCAAAGGTACTTTCAAAGTGCTTTAGGGCATATTTCATTTTAATAAACTCACTGTATTTTTAGCAGGTATAACAGAAAGAGGAGAAGCTGTTGTTCGAAAGTTACTTTCGAGCCATCCGAATCCCCCCAAGGGTCTCCCATTTTGACTGTAATCTTTAATTTTGGCACTTTGTAAGATCTTGGTTTCATTCTGTACAAGAACCAAGAGTAATCATATAAGTTTTCTAATATTGTAACCGCTGATAATAAAAAAAAATCTGAATAGGCTCTTTCAAGCCCATTCCCCATCCCCCCTGGGGGGATTCGCATCTTTTTTTCCGTTTTTAGCATTTCCATATTTTTTTCGCTTTAGATTAGTTTCATTTATGCAGAATAATATACTTTGATTACTTTATCATATATTCCATATTGCAATATCAAAGTAACTTTAATACTTACCCCACGACTTCCCAATTGACCCGAAAGGGGAAAGAGATGCGTGGTAGGACTAATTAGAAAACCTGTGGTTTGCTTCTTTTTTGCTGCTTGTCATTAATTTATGCAAACAATCTTTCTAAAATCAACCCCCTCCTTGATTCCCCGATTGAGGTCCACTTGGACCGAAAGAGATTCCTAGAGGGTTTTTCTTTCTAAAAACACATCCTTTAAACTTTACTAAAATTCACAAGACTCCAGTGTGTATGGTTTGCACTTGGCTGCGGTTCGTCTGATTAGTCAAACTGCATCAAAGCAACGTGAGTGACTAGATTAATTAGGATTCACCTTCTCCAATTAACTATTAGGCGAAAATCCAACGGCTCGATCAAACCGTAATCAGTGGCAAAATACCCAAAGGAAGTGGGAACTCCTGGACAGTGACCTCGGGGCGCGGATCTCTGTTACACCCTCCGGTGTATTATGAACACAGTCTCAGAGACTCCATTCATCCCACACATTCCTTGCGGGAAGCCGTGAAGGTTCATTTTTGGACAGTGACCTCGAGGCGCCAATCTCTGTTACACCCTCCGGTGTATTATGAACACAGTCTCAGAGACTCCATTCAACCCACACATTCCTTGCGGGAAGCCGTGAAGGTTCATTTTTGGACATACTCCAAGTACCCCTCAGGTATATCTGGAGTTCCCCCTCACCTAATTTAATCCACTCATTTTTCACATTAACTTAAAACATACCAAGAGGCAATTGCAAAACATTTCACTCCAAGCACATGCAAGTACATTTGATTATGTTATGACTCCATTTTAAGGCACTGGTTATTTGTTTAATTCTTTCGATATATATACTGTGTCAGCATTGTGCTTACTTGTGCTCATTTTTTCATCTTGTCATCTATGGTTATTAATGGTTAATTGCAAACTCCTAAATAACTTATTCAATTTAACACCATCACACTAAAGTAATTTTCCTTAGTAACTTAATAGGGTCTACCCCACTTGACTTCGTTAGGAGTTGAGCCTAAACGAAGGAGTCAACAACAAGGTGACAGCCTTGACTCGAGACTTGCCCCCAAGGACACACCGAGTGGCTTGAAGATTTATGCCACGTCCCCCCCCCCCCCAGGTGTGTGAAAGGCAGCAACACTTTTTGGCGCCATTGTCGAGGATAAATCTTTTTATTCCCAGAGTACGACTTCTGTTTTCTTCCTTTTTGTTTTTGCTTTGTTTGATGAATGCTTCGAGTAGATCTTTAATTTTTATCTGGCGACTCCACTGACTTTTTTCAGTTTTTTTATTTTTACAAAGAAAAGCAAAAAAAAATTTGTGAAAGATTTATAAATGTTTATTTTTCTTTTTCACATGGCGACTCCATTGAAGGGATAAAACCCTGCTCTCATAATTTTGTTGAGACTTGTGTGTAGATGAGCTCATACAACATAGTAAAACTTTAAATGCTCATTATTTGACTGCTTTGGTTCAGTACAAAATATATGGTTGATAAATGCTACTGATAAGACGTTTTGGATGATGAAGATTATGGTGCTCTAATTTCTAGTGCATATCCAACCATCGATTTCTCGGGCATCCCGGGTTTTCCTAACTATGAACCATATCTCCAAGATGAAAGATATTCTCAGGCTCCAATTTTTTGTGGAAATGATGATTCAGCTGTCATTCACATCATATCCTTTCTTTCATTCGTGAAAAAACTCAACATACTTTATAGGGATAATATGATGCGAATTTTTGCTCATTCTTTGAAAAAGAAGGCATGGATATGGTTTTGTGGTCTTCCTTCTAAATGCATTACCTCCCCTGAAGACTTATATGCTATGTTTTTTGAGAGGTGGCATAATGGTGACGGAGATATGGTAACTGTTGTAGAAAGGACCCTCGCCTACCTAAATGAGCTAGAGGAGTCCATAACTTCCATTATAGATGAGCACACTCGGGATGATCCTATTGAAGAACTTCACGAGGAACCCATGATTGAACACATTGTTGAAGACTCTCCTCATGTCACCATAACTGAAAACATTGAAGATTTGAGGTATTCTCAAGTTTGTTGCAATGCTAATATTTTTCTAGAAAGCCCTCACAAGGAAACCATTACAGAGATCGACACTTATGAAGAAGTTTATGATGACACTCCTCTATGTTCATCACTTAGGGATGAAGTTTTGGAAAGTTTAAATTCTCACAATATCTTTGAAACCAAAACTTTGAAGGATGATTATTATGAACAGGAGGAGGGTAGTTATATCTCAAGATGTGATACCAGCAAGGAAGACTCTCTTATATCCAACATAGATGGGAGTGATGACTATTGGAATTTCATAGATAATCCAACTTTTAAAAATCTTATCGAGAATCCCATCCATGATATGAACAGCAAAGGGAGTGTCTATTCAAAAATTTGTGGAAGTCCAATCTATGATACATCCATAGAGGGGAGCATGGATCTGGATACCTGGGAAAATCTTAGTATGGAAGAGGAGCTTTCAAAATCTTCACATGATCATTCAGAGTATCATGCAAAGCCGCACAAAGTTAACAGTAATGAATACATTGAGAAGCAGTGTTGTGAAAAGTTAGATGTGATGCAGTCAGTGGAATATCAGTCCCAGCCATCTTCTTCACATGTAGAGGTTCCTTATGATTTGGAGCTACTTGGGGCTTATGCAACGAGTTATCATTTGATAAGCCCTGATGATTAGTATGATGATGTAGTCAGTCTGCCTCATCTTGCTAATTGGTATATCAGTCCTATCCAGTCATGGATAGAAGGAGCCTGCGCAAGCACCTACCACTTTGGGAAAAAGTTTGACGACATTATTCATGCCTATGATTTCCCATCCGGCCCGCCCATTCCGAATCATCACGCAGGTTTGCATTTTCTAAATAAAGTATCCTTACTTTGGTTGGTAACCGAAGATAAGAAGAAAAAAAAATTATGTTAATAAAATGCTTAGGTGGTTGCATTGGATTTTTTAATACACCTAACCTTTTTTATATCATGCTTAGAGTAGGAAAATAAGCTCCTTAAAAGAGAGCATTTACTTTCTGCATTTATTTTCTGTACTTAGCTATAATAATAAAAAAATTCATTAGCTAGTTACTTTTTATTTTAAATAAATCAGCTTAATGGTTCATTTGGTTTTTTATAACGCTTGTGCTACTGAGGTTTTCTTGTCAAGTTGAGAGGTTTTCTGGTGTTCTCGTATCCTCTCCTTGTCCTATGACCAGATCGAGCACACGTCCCGCAGTTGGAGCCAGATGTTACCACCTAAGATGTACTTAGTGGTTTTTATCAAGTGAGCCTGGTGAACCGGACAAAGATGATTTGTTCGGACTTCAGAAGACCTTCAGAATTGCTTCTGGGAAGTGCTTGTTGTACTATATCACATGTTCATACCCCATAGGGGAGTTGTAATAAAATGTTCTAGCATGATAGTGTCTGTAAAAGACTCGGTCTCTTAGACTTTATTTGTCAATCCGATCAGCCCAAGGTGTTTTTTCCCTTGGTTATTATTGGTTGTTGAATAGACGACTAATAATTTCTGAGCTTTTCACTCAATACCTCCAAAGTTGGGGTGGTCAGCCTGGCATCTAGGCCTATTGAGGTTATTAGAGTCTATGTGTCAATGTATAAACATGCTAGGCATTATGGTCGAGTCATATGAACATGTCTAAGTCCCCCTAGGTTTTAATTTTTTAAGTTTTTTTTTTCCAAAACTTAGGCTATTTTTTAATAGTCTAAATGGAAAAATTGGTTTTGTAATAAAAGTGGGCTTGAAATTCAGTTTCAATCAAGGGGGTGCTCATTTTCAGGCTCAGAGCACCATGTAAACCCATAAACCCACTTTTCCTAGGTTTTGAGTGATTTTCCCATCACTCGGGTCAGAAAACCCTAAAAATCAAATATTGATTATTTTAATCAATAAATTAATTAAATAATGGAGAAAACCCCAAATCTTAAATCAGTGGGATTTGCTCCGATTTGACTAAAATCAGTCTCATCGGCTTGATATTGACTGGAGTTAGCCATTCCTTGACAGAAGGAGGTGATCTGGGCTGAACTGAGAGTGCACCACAGCATGCAATCTTGGGAATTGCGTCCTCTCTCTCTCTCCTCCACACATGTGGGCCCATCTGGATGAGTTTTGATGGATGTTTCAGTTAACAGGTTGAGGTGTCAGTCTAATCAACTCTCCAATTAAAAGTTGCACATTAGTGAGACTCAGATCAGACTCAGTGAGACTCAAATCAAGCTCAAATTGACTCCACATACAGCTGCAGTCTCTCTCTCCTTGGGAATTGCGCCCCCCCTAAGCTAGGTTTCCAGTTTTTGTTATAAATAAAGCACAGTCTCCTCCTTTCCAAGCTAGTTAGAGCTGGATTGAAGAGATGTTGTTATTGTATTGTTTAATATTTTGGAATAAAGAAAGCTTTGGAGGCAAGATCTATGGTGTAATGCTTTTTATGTGTGGATGGTGATTGTCAAGTGCTTATGAGGTATAATCTATATTATTGATCTTTGCTTTTGCTAGTTAATTGTTGGCCTTGAAGGAGAGCTCCCTCCCATTGGGGTAAGAGATCATTCTAGTTTGATTTATGCTCTTACTGTTCGCTTGTTTCAGATCTCTTGGAGTTGCATGTATTTTAAGTTTAATTGCATGCTTTCTAATGCTCTTTTTCCAACAACACCTATGTTTTAACCATCTGTTTGTGCAAGGATTTATAAGTTGCAAGTGATCTCACTTGTAGAAGGGGTTGAGCTAGTTTGCGTCTTCCTCATCTTCAGGTTCTTTTGGAGGACATAGTCCCTCGGGCTTCCACCAAAGCAGACTCCAAAGCCCAACATTCCTAGGCTTCCAGCACTCTTTCTATCTTTTCCTCCTTCTAAAATCAAAATTTTACCTGGTTACTTTGTTTACAAGCTTTGATATTATTTAGATCTATTATCTTAAAATAAACTTAACATAGATCTATTGTCTCAAGGCTCATAATCTAGATCTTGCTCCTTCAAAGTTTCATAAGCACTCTAGATCTAGTTTTAGAGAAATCGTCCTTTTTGCATGGCTCTTTAAAGAGAGTCTGTAGTTTGCATGCATTAGATTTCTGTTTTCTGTTTTAAAAGATAAAATCCAGCAATCAGTGCACCACATCTTATTGGCTGCCCAAACAGCAAGCCAAGATCCCAAGGTTAGTTTAAAGTTTCCTTGGTTCCTTTTTACCAATAAGATGTGCACTGATTGGTTATTGGCTTCTGTTTCCTTGGTTCCTTTTTACCTTTTTTACTAGTTTTAACTTAACTTTTTGTTAGTTTAAAGTAGGTTGACCCAAACGTACTTTCAAAGTGCTTTTAGGCATATTTCATTTTAATAAACTCGCTGTTTTTTTTAGCAGGTATAACAGAAAGAGGAGAAGTTGTTGTTCGAAAGTGACTTTCGGACCATCCGAATTCCCCCAAGGGTCTCCCGTTTTGACTGTAATCTTTAATTTTGGCACTTTGTAAGATCTTGGTTTCATTCTGTATAAAAACCAAGAGGAATCATATAAGTTTTCTGTTATTGTAACAACTGATAATAATAAAAAAATTCCGAATAGGCTCTTTCGAGCCAATTCCCCATCCCCCCTAGGGGATTCGCGTCTTTTTTTCCGTTTTTTGCACTTCCTTATTTTTTTCAGTTTAGATTAGTTTCATTTATGCAGAATAATATACTTTGATTACTTTATCATATATTCCATATTGCAGTATCAAAGTAACTTTAATACTTACCCATGACTTCCCGATTGACCCAAAAGGGAAAAGAGATGCGTGGTAGGACTAATTAGAAAACCTGTGGTTTACTCTTTTTTTGTTGCTTGTCATTAATTTTTGCAAACAGTCTTTCTAAAATCAACCCCCTCCTTGATTATCCGATTGAGGTCCACTTGGACCGAAAGAGGTTCCTGGAGGGTTTTTCTTTCTAAAAACACATCCTTTAAAATTTACTAAAATTGACAAGACTCCGGTGTGTATGCTTTGCACTTGGCTGCGGTTCGTCCAATCAGTCAAGCTGCATCAAAAGCAACGTGAGTGACAAGATTAATTAGGATTCACCTTCCCCAATTAACCACCATCAGGCGAAAATCCAACGCCTTGATTAAACCGTAAACGGTGGCAAAATACGCAAAGGAAGTGGGAACTCCTGGACAGTAACCTCGGGGCGCCGATCTCTATTACGCCCTCCGGTGTATTATGAACACAGTCTCAGAGACTCCATTCAACCCACACATTCCTTGTGGGTAGCCGTGAAAGTTCATTTTTGGACATACTCCAAGTACCCATCGGGTATATCTGGAGTCCCCCCTCGCCTAATTTAATGCACTCATTTTTCACATTAACTTAAAACGTACCAAGAGGCAATTGCAAAACATTTCACTCCAAGCACATGCAAGTACATTTGATTGTTTTATGACTCCATTTTAAGGCACTGGTTATTTGTTTAATTCTTTCAATATATATACTGTGTGTCAGCATTGTGCTTGTACTCATTTTTTCATCTTGTCATCTATGGTTATTAATGGTTAATTGCAAACTTCTAAACAACTTATTCAATTTAACACCATCACACTAAAGTAATTTTCCTTAGTAACTTAACAGGGTCTACCCCCTTTGGCTTCATTAGGAGTTGAGCCTAAACGAAGGAGTCAAGAACAAGGCGACAGCCTTGACTCGAGACTTGCCCCCAAGGACACATCAAGTGGCTTGAAGATTTCTTCCACATCTTCCCTCAGGTGTGTGAAAGGTGGCAACAAGCATTCTATGATTGTTGGGCATTCACTAAGTGCTTCCACTACTCCCTCCACATGGTACATTGATAGTGGAGCTTCAAGTCATATGATAGGTGTTCAAGACATGTTCACAGAGATTTCAAAGATAGGCTTGGAGTTGGAGGTTGTATTGGGTGATGGTACAGTGGTGAGAGCATTTAGGCGGGGGACAGTTCATTTTGATAGAGACTCCATGGAGCCCACAATACTGAGGGATGTCTTGTAGGTCCTTGGGATGAAGAATAATCTTGTTCCAGTTTCCACGATTGAGGACAGAGGCCTTGGGGTATATTTCCTAGATGGGAAAGTGTACATCTTTCACAAAGCAGAGGATCCATCTATTTCATATGCAATTGGAGTTAGATGCGAGAAACTGTACAAGCTTATCTTCCAGCCACATCATGCACTGGCACACATAGAGAGCAGTAGTGAGTTGTGTGAATTATGGCACAAGAGGATGGCCCACCTTCATCATTCAGCTTTGAGGATGCTGAGAGACATGACTACATGTTTTCCAGATTTCAAAAAAGAGCAGAGTGGTGTATGCAAAGGGTGTGCTCTGGGAAAGTACACCAAGATTGCTTTTCCGAGCAGTGACAACAGATCAAAGGGGGTGCTTGATTTGATTCATTCAGACTTGTGTGCTCCCATGTCATCTACTTCCTTGACATGTTTTGAGTTCTACATCACGTTCATCGATGATTATTCTAGGAAGACCTAGATCTACTTTCTGAGAAGCAAGAAGGCAGAGGAGGACTTGCTTCAGTTCCAAGAGTTCAAAGCTCTTGTGGAAAACCAGACAAGATAGAAGATCAAGGTGCTCAGATCAAATCATGGGGGTGAGTATACCTCCAATGCATTCGATGAATTTTGTAGACAGGTCGACATTAGGAGGTAGTTGACAGCTCCTTACAGTCACAACAGAATGGACTGGTTGAAAAGAAGAACCGTGAGATAGTGGGTGCAACTAGAGCCATGCTGCATGATCAAAGTCTTCATTTCTTCCTATGGGCTGAGGCCTGTAGCATAGTTGTTTTTGTTCAGAACAGGAGTCTGCACCGTGCCTTGGGGTGCAAAACTCCTGAGGAGATGTTCATCGGGAAGAATCCAAAGATAGGTCACTTCCGCATTTTTGGATGCCCTACATATTCCCATGTCCCTTTTGAGAAGAGTACAAAGTTGGAGGCTATTGGAGAGGGGTATTTTTGTTGGATAAGATGAGATTTCAAAGGCCTTTCGCATATATCTTCCTACAGAGAGGAAAGTTGTTGTGAGGAGGGAGGTGAGATTTGAGGAGGAAAGGGCCTTTAGAAAGTCTCAAGAGTCAGAGGAGGAGCAACAACAGGTTACTAATCCGCAGGTGACTGCATCACAGACTTCCGCGAGTCAGGGCACATGGTCACAAGTCTGAGGGGTGACTAGTCATAGGTTACAGGTTCATCAGTTTTAGGGACACAGTATACAGGTACTACTAGTACATGGACAGGTTCTCAGAATGCAGGTTCACAGGTTTCACCCTCATGTGATTCAAGCACACATGGTTCAGGTTCAGGTTCACCAGGAACAGGATCTCAGACCACAGGTACTTCTTCAAGGAGACAGTCGTCAGATGAGGATGTAGAGGAGGGTCTACAACAGTAAGCTACTTCCAAGAAAAGAAAGCCAAGTTGGCTTAAGGAGCTTGTGAAGGAAGCTGAGGAGTCTGTGGGGCCACCTAAGAGGGAGGTCAGAGAGAGCAGGGCACTAGAGAGATTTTCTAGTTACATGGCACAGGTGACCAGCTTGCGTGAGATTGAGCCTGCTACTTATGAGAAAGCATCCACACATCAGGTTTTGAGAGATGCCATGATGGAAGAGTACAATTCCATCATAAAAAATGATGTGTGGGAGGTTGTCTCGAGACCAAAGGGGAAGTCAGTTGTGACTTCTAAGTGGCTCTATAAAATCAATCATGTTGCAAATGGCAACATCAAGAAGTACAAAGGTCGGTTTGTGGTGCTTGGGTTCTCACGGGTAGAGGGAGTTGATCATGACGAGACCTTTGCGTCGATAGCTAGATTTTCTTCGATCAGAGCAGTGATTTGCATTGTTGAGAAGATGGGTTGGAGGATTCATTAGATGGATGTGAAGACAGCTTTCCTCAACGGTCTTCTACACGAGGAGGTATCTTTAGAACAGCCACAGGGTTTTGAGATTCATGAAGGAGTCTCATGTGTGTAGGCTGAAAAAGGCCTTGTATGGTCTGAAGCAAGCCCCTCGGGCTTGGTACTCGAGGATTGATTCATATTTGCTTTCGATTGGGTTTCAGAAGAATGAGGTTGATCCCAACCTATAGTTCATTGTGGTTGGAGATGATCCGCTCATTCTTCTGTTATATGTTGATGAATTGTTCAATACAGGAGGAGACCACCTGATTGAGGCATGCAAGAAAGATCTTGCTTCAGAGTTTGAGATGACAGACCTTGAGTTGATGCATTGCTATTTGGCATGGAGGTGTGGTAGGAGGATGGACATGTTTTCTAGGGAAAGGGAAACATGTTGCAGATGTTCTGAAGAGACTTCGAATGGAGGAGTGCAGGCCCATGTCCACACTCATGATCACCAACAGGAAGAAGCTTCATGCTTCTGAGGGAGAGTTGGTGAATCCCACATTGTATCATCAGCTTATTGGTTCCTTGATGTATCTGGTCAACACCAGACCAGATATGAGTTTTGCGGTGAACACTCTCAGTCAGTTCATGGTACATCCTAGGAGAGTGCACTCGACAGACGCAAAACACATTTTGAGATACCTTGTTGGGGCACTAGACTATGGTCTGGACTACAGGAAAGGTCAGGTGGAGTGGGCTTGGTTGGTTTCATAGATTCAAATTGGGCAAGCAGTGCTTCGTACTGGAAGAGATCTTCCAATTATTCTTTCAGTTTGAGCTCGACAGTTGTGTCGTGGTTCAGTCAGAAGCAAAAACACGTTGCTTTGAGTTCTGCAAAGACCGAGTATATGGAATCTAGTCAGGCTAGTTGCGAGGCATTGTGGCTTTGCAAGTTGATGGTAGACTTATTTCATTAGGAGTAGATGCCTACTATCCGGTGACAATTAGAGGCATTGTGACAATTATTTCATCAAGAGTAGAGGCATTGTGACAATTATTTCATCAGGAGTAGAGGCATTGTCACAATTAGAGTTGCATCGAGCTCTCTCAAAATCTGATGTTTCATGACAGGTCAAAGCATATTGAGATCAGATATCGTTTCATTAGAGACTATGTTCAGAGAGGAGTTGTGGAGTTGCAATACATTTATGTTGATGAACAGGTAGCAAACATTCTCACGAAGTCTTTGGGAAGAAGGAAGGATATTCATTTAAGAGACAAGATGGGAGTGGTGAAGAACACCTTCCTCGGTAAGAGGGAGTGTTGAAAAGTTACCTAGGAAGTGTTTGTCCACTCATTTATGCCTTGGGGTGGACAAGGCCACTTTAAATGTGGTCCCTAGCTTATGTTTATAAAGTGAGATTAACTTTATAATTATGGTCACTTTATAAATTAAAGTTGGGTTATAAACTTTATTAGTGACTTTAATGAGATTAAAAAGGTGGGTGTGCAATAAATGTCTCACATTAAATACTTAAAAAGTTATTAAATGTTTTTTATTGAGAAAAGTGAGATTTGATCTTGGCCCTAGATCTCATCAAAGTTTCTTTTAATCTTGGCCATTGGATTTGAAGATGGTGGTTCCTCAAACAAAAAGGCTTGGGAACAGCATGAGGGTGATGATTGTTCACTTTCATAAAAGAGATTTTTGACAGAGGTGAAGAGCAATAAAAGAAGACAAGGTCATTCCAAAAATTGAGAGGGCATAAATTCTTGCACAAAGTCTAAGGTGAGAAAGAGTAGGTGTTTTGGCACATTTCCCAAGGCAAACCATTCAACAGGCACAATTTTTTAGGAGAGGCCATACAATAGGGACTCTGTATAGTCTGTACAAAACGCAAATCGAGGTAAATTCTGGCACAAATTTTGAGGTGATTACAACATTTAATGTTGTTAACATGTCGTACAACAAGCATACTTTTCGAGGAGAAAACAGTCATACAGGTTAACCTTCAAGGTTTTATCCTGGACCAATTTGGTAAAAATTCCTAGTCTAAAATTTAATGTGTTGGCTGTCATAAAATTCTAAGTAGGAAAAAGTAGGCTGCCATAAAATTCCTGAGTTTGCAAAAGTTGAAATTGTCTCAGGTGTTTCAAGTTTTAAGTTAATTTTTTTTTTTTTTTATAAATATCCATACTGGGGTTTATGCATTAAACCATATGCTCTTAATTGAAATTGAAACCGGGTTGGGGTTACAAAAGTTTTAAAAATATAACAATTTGACTTGCTCGCCAACAAATTTTGGGGCTAAGCCACTACAAAGACATAAAATAACAATATAAAAGTGTAATTAGGCTACACGAAGTGCTAGGTGTGCCAAAAGGAGGACACCATGCCCCAACTAACCCCAACAGATGTGTGCCCTCAAAGTCCTCCGTCATTATCCTTGTAGGCTTCTTCAATAAGGATGTACAATTTGCGGGTAATACAACAGAGAGAAGGTTTTTTTAAACCCAAAAATAGGTCCAACTGAGCAAATAAGGTGTGTTGAACAAATGCTATCAACCTATCATCCTTTACATGGCAAATAAATCAGTGTGGTCATGCGTCCAAGTGATTAGCCCCCCAAGAGCACTAAACCCCTACAGGGTAAGCACCTCTTGGAGGAGAAAACCAAGCAGACCATCCATGACATGATTTTGGGTATTTAGCCCCTTCCTCTAGGGAATCTGTACAAAACGTTGTAGATACTCTGAGGCGTAACAAAACCTACAGTAAGTAGAAATCTTTCCCTATGAAGAAGTACTTTTTTATCTATGCTATTACTTGAGATTGAATTGCCATAGTTCATCACAATTGTGTGAATCAAACATTCCAATTTTTAGCCATTGCATTTCTAGAGAAGGGGAGGTGTATGTTATATCTTCTATTTAAAATTAAACACTCTATTTGCAACCACTTCATATGTTGTTAAGAGCACCTTCAATTTTTGTCCAATTGAGCATGGTTTTTCTATGAACCATCTTTTCGTTAAGCTATCTATTAGCGTATATGAATTGTGGCAACCGTTTCCTTAAAGTCCGAGGCATGTTTTGTATACCATAAACGTTTTCGAATTCCTAGATCAACATTAGGATATTTCCAAAAAGGTTTTAAAGGATTCAATGATTTTTGGTTGTTTCTGAAAAACCCTTACATGGTTTCTTGACAATTTCCACTCGTTTTTCCTTTAAGTTAAAACATAAAAAAAAGTAAAGTGTTTGATGTTGAAATACTGAGAGGGGGGTGAATCAGTATTTGTACTATTTAAAACTTTAATCAAAAGCAGGTTGTTGATCACCAATCACAGCACGTCATCAATATGTATAAAGACAGCAAGATGCACAGTACACAACAGTTTTTAACGTGGAAACCCAAGTTCTGGGGGTAAAACCACGGAAGCCTTTTTAATAATAGTTGTCCAGAAATAACTGGATAAAAAGGAACAACTCCCTTATTATATAGACTTCAATTTTTCCAGCTTCAACTGGAAGGAGGCTACGACCTCCTTTCCTTGCCCCGTCCTGCCACCCTGATAAGAAGAATATTGCCGAACCTGTGGACCTGTCACACCCCAAACTCTGCTGCTGATATTCTCTGCACTCTAGTCACTGTCAAATCATCTTTCTGCCCATGTTATCGCTGTCACATCAACCATAAATGCTGCTCATCAACACTGCTAGTTACTTGTGTGTCCCTTCAATAGATCTGTGCTATGTGTTGAATTTCCTGCTGCTGATAACCTCTGCTCACTATTCACTGCCAAGTCAGCCTTATCACTGACACACACACTGCTCTATTACGTCCTCGTCATGTACAATCTTGGACTGTGTAGGCAACTTTTCTCCTGGGCTGTGTATGTCAGAGGCAAGATCAGACTTTGTACCTTACTGCTGGGCTGTCATACACAATCACTGAACAAGTAATTCTTCTTTGAACATCAGACATGCATCATCATAGTTTATCTTCAGATAGAATCATCATATAGAAGTGGATCATCAATATGAAGTGTAGTAGTGCATCATCATTATACCAAGACACGTGTCATCACATCATACGACAACTTTCACTTGCACATTGATACAACTGTACATACCACTGTACACTTGAACACCTGTATACTATATCACTTTCATCCAACATTGTTCATACTCCTTACACTTGTACATTTATTCTTATATACTTGTACTAAACATATATATATCATCTGTACATTATACAAGCTAACTACTGTTTTGCTTCACTTGTACATACTCTTACAATAATATGTGCACTTTTTCATACTTGTCTGTACATACACTTTCATACACAACCTTGTTCATCTATACATACTGTATATAGTTCATCACTACATTACTTGCCACTTGTATTGATCTATACAACTTCATAAATACTTTACTGTACATACCTTTATCTATGCATGTTATCGCAGACTTCAAGCTTTAGACCTCGACCTTGGAGATAACCTTCCATGTAATCTTGTAGCAGATTTGGACTGTCAACAAACGAAGGCAGCAGTAATAAGGCTTGGACTGTTCACTTCATCAAGTTCAGACTGTATAAACTTTATCAAATTCGGAACTATTGTTCTGCTACCTCTGCTGCCTTGTCACTGAGTACTGTGAAGGACTATGCATTTGCCTTAGCTGTCTTCAAAACCACAATGCTGTGGATGACCTTCGGTAAAGGCAACAGACAAACTCAGACTGTTTCAGGAAGGCTCGGATCTAACAAGCGGAGGCAGCAACAATTATAAATTCAAAACTCGGTCTGTACCAGCTGCTAAAGCTCAGGCTGTTCACTATTTTATACCCCAAAAACTTGTCTATGTGGAAAAGTTCGGGTGTATGCTGGAATTGTTGGACTGTATTTACCCCATGAAATTTGCAAAAAATAAACAGTCTATATAAACCCTTGTCAAAGTTCAGTTCTGTCATAAAAAGTCTTAACCCAAAACATTTGTCTCTGTGGAAAAAATCGGGTTCCTCTGCTGCTGTGTTATTCCCATGAAATCTTCCTCAGACCAGCGAAAGAAAATTTCCAGTTCGAACTCCAAAAAAAATTGTGTATCAAATTATAACATCTTCTTGGTGTATAAATACACCTAAGCACGCGTTGAGGAGGATAGAGCCGACTACCAACAAGTTTTAATTTAAATTTTTTAAAACTTGAACACTTAAAGGGGCCAACCTCATGAAGGGGTTTTTAAAACATTTTAATAATTATTAAAGTTGTTTTAACACACAAATGTTTGATTTTAATGTTTAGGAGGGTTAAGTTATTTTGTTTAATTTAATTATTGTTAACACTTTCACCTTAATGAGGGTTTAAAAATCAATTTATTAATTTTAATTAAAAAGAATTGTCAATGTTTTCTTTTAAGGGATTGTTTAATTATTCACAAAGGTATTAAGGTGATCCATTTTAAATTAAGTTAAGGGCTAGAGTTTTTAATTGTTCTTTGTGCTATTTCAATCAATGGTAAGGGTTATATGGCTTTGAGTAAAGGACATCATCATGGGCTTAAGAGGGCATCGTTAGTATCATAGGGTCAACTTCTAGATTGTGGGATTAGGGACTTCTCCTAGGGTACCATGACCTTATTAAAAACACAAATGACCACAGAATGGGTCATTTGGACTCTTTAACATTCTACACATCTTCAACCCACCAAGGACACTTTCTAGGGTATTAGGGCATAGGTTGTGGTACTGGAGAACCATAGGAACAACTTAGGGTACTTAACAACTCTACAGGGATTTTGGCAATGTCCCAAGGACTCCAAGGGCTTCAGACTTGGGCTTGGACAAGGTCAAAAAGGCCTCCTTAGACATTGACACTTACTTCACCCTCAGGTGCTCCTCAAGGGGCACCAAGACACACTGACACACACCTATTGGCATCAATGACAATCTAGTCAACATTTGATAAACCTAAATATCTCCTCTGACCCTAAAACAACTATTCTAAAGCACGAGAAGCAGCCATGCACTTGACAATCTCAACTTATGCTTTCTTGTTAAACTCTAGTAATCCTATCTTAGGGAATCCTCCATTGATTTAGAGAAGAGCTAGCCTAAACTACAAAAGAGGGTTGGTGAGGTGAATATTAGAATCTCTACAAGGCTGCAAAGAATGTTAGAATTTTAAAACTAAAGCAAGATCCACAGTATTGATAGCATGAAAAAAGCTAACAATAGTCTATTCATCAAATCTACAAAGTAAATCTAGTGGGAAGTAGAGACTACATCCATTCATCATGAGAACTAGAGAGCTTGTTAAATTTTACGCAATACCAAATTTTGATTTCTGCTCTCAGTAATTTTTATACTTAGAAATTATAAACAAAAATACTTGATATTTTTAACCAGTAATGTACCGGAAATAAACAAGAAAGCATTCACACATTTGACGCAGTTATTTACCCTAGAAAACCCAATGGGGAAACCAACATTCAATATTCTTCTTTATTAGCTCACAGATAAAGTAAAAAATTACACGGGATTTGTAACTCAATCCCAAAGAAAATCAACACATTGGAGAAATCATCCCACGAGGAAAATCGCCATGCATCACCCCGTATGACTACCTGCATCACTTGTATAGCCCTGCATCATCCATACGATAGCCTGCATCACCCATACCATAACCTACGTCACCCATACAACCACCTGCGTCACCCGATCAGCGCCTCCGTCAACTTGTATGGCCTTTGCGTCACTATATGGATGCCTACATCAGCAGTATGATCCTCTTGCGTCATTGTATGGATCAACTCCTTGGTGATTCGACCCTCTCTAGAATTTCTCTCTTGCTACAAAATCCCTTCACTCTTCTCGTCGACCACTGAGTCTGTCATTCACCGAGTCTCTTGCTCTTCACTTCAAAAAATCTCTCTCTAAAACGATCTTGTGTCTTTCTCCTCTCCTTAAGATTTTTTTATGGCATCTCAATGACCAAAATCCTAACCCCCAATGTCCAAATTGATGGATGGCCACGATTAGATCTTAATCCTCAATTAAGATCAACGATTGTTGTTGCCGCCTTTCACACACCTGGGGGGGAACGTGGCAGAAATCTTCAAGCCACTCTGTGTGTCCTTGGGGGCAAGTCTCGAGTCAAGGCTGTCACCTTGTTCTTGACTCCTCATTTAAGGAAACTCCCAATGAAGCCAAGGGGGGTAGAACCTATGAGTTACTAAGGCTAGTTACTTAGATGAAAATGGTATTAAATGAGTAAGTTTTTTAGGAGTTTTGACAAATGAATTCGACACAAGATATTTGCAAGATTTGTTATACCACAACAGCATAGAAATCAAAACTTGATAAGCAGTAATGTGAAAACATATCATAAAATCAAATAGATCAGTGCCAATAATGGAGTCCACAAATGAGATTGTTGTTGAAATACAAATTGGTGTTGCAAGTGCTCTTGGTCAAATTTTAAGTTAATGTATGATGAGTTAATTAAATTAGGCAGGATGAGTTAATTAAATTAGGCAGGGGGACTCCAGATATATCTAGGGGGTACTTGGAGTATGTCCAAAAGTAAGAACCGCTACGGCTACCTGCAAGGAATGTGTGGGCTGAATGGAGTCTCTAAGACTGTGTTCATAATACACCCGCTAGGATGTAACAGAGATCGGTGCCTCGAGGTCACTTTCCAGTACTTCCCACTTCCTTTGGGTATTTTGCCACCGTTTACGGTTCAATCGAGGCATTGGATTTTCGCCTAAGGTGGTTAATTGGGAAAGTGAATCCTAATTATTCTCCTCACTCGCGTTGCTTTTGATGCATCTTGACTGATCAGACGAACCACAGCCAGTGCAGAGCATACACAACGGAGCCTTGATAAGTTTTTTTAGGATTTTAAGTTGTGTTCTTTGTTAAAAAAGGAAAACCTCCAGGAATCTCTTTCAGTCCCAGTGGACCTCAATCGAGAAAGCGAGGGGTTAATTTTAGATAGCAAAAAAATTCAAAACACAACTCACGAATTATCTAATTAGTCCTGCCACGCATCTCTTTCCCCTTTCGAGTCAATCGAGAAGTCGTGGGGTAAGTAGTATGATTACTTTGAATTTGTGAATATTGCAAGTATATAATGCGAATTCAAAGTATACAATGCTGCAATACAAGACAAAACTAGAAAAAAAGCGAAAAAGTGCAAAAATCACAAGACGCGGGATCCCCCCTGGGGGATGGGGAGTGGGCTCAAAAGAGCCTACTCAAAATTTCTTTTTATTACTCAGTTACAATGCTTAATTAAAAGAAATGCCGCTTGGTTCTTATACCGAACGAACCTAAGGGCTTACAAAGTACAACAATAATGGCTACGAAAGATGGGGAGACCCCTGGGGGGTTTCAAATGGCTCAAAAATCGCTTTTCGGACAGCACCTCCTCTTCTTTTCGGACGAACCTGCTAAAAAACAGTAAGCTTTAATTAGTGTAAAGTGCCCAAAAACACTTTAAAAGTGTCTTTGGACAAACCCCAAAAAACTACCGAAAAATACTAAGTTAAAATACTTTTAAGAAAACTCAAAAATAACTCAAGAGGACAAGTCCTCTTGAGGATCTTGGCTAGCTTTGGGGCAGCCAATGCAATGTGCACTTTAGATGTTGGATTTAACTTTTAATAAAGAAAGACTATTCACTTTAAACAAGCTTTTGATTTGGCTTAAAACTGCTCATAAAAATGAAAGACTTTTACTGCTAAATCTAGTTTTTAAAGAGAAAGGACTTGAATCTTTTTCTTAAATGAAACTAAATTTATGCATGCAACTCCAATATGTTTAGATCTAGAAAGATATCAGCTTTGAAACAGCAGATCTAAACTATAAAAGCCAAGTAACCAAGAAGATTTATTTTTTTAGAAGGAGAAGAAGAGGAGAGAAGGTTGGTTCGTTGGTTGAATGAAACAAGCTGAAAGGAGGCCCTTTTGTGGAGCGCCGAGGGACAGAGTTTTGAGCTTATTGGATAAGGAATGGCGTCAATCTTGATCCACACCTCATCCGATCGGGAACCTGCAACTAGATCACACAAGCTTGCACAACACCTCATGAGATCTAGATATAGATGTATGAAACAAAAAAATGAAAGATCATGCAAAAATAATCTTATTTAAAACATATAATTTAGATTCTTGCGCATACATAATATGAATAAACAAAAGCAAGTAATCTTGTTTGCCTAGTTTACATCCTTACTTGATTCAATCGAATCCTTGAAGCCATAATACAAAGCAGCACAAAAATTGGAAAAAATTTGCAGTTACCACATTAGCAGCATGACGCTGGGAATCCACACAAACACATGCACTACACGGTATAGCCTCCAAAGCTTCTTTATTCACAATGAAAATATAGCAGTATTACAATGGCAACAGCTCTTCCTCCAACTCTAACTAGCTTGGAAGAGTAAAAAGCTACTTTATTTATAACCATACTAGCCAAGAGGGGCACATGCCTGACTGAAAGAGAGACTGAAGCTGACAGAGAGTTAAGCCGAACCTGATCTGATGATGAACTGAGTCTAATCTGATGATGAACTGAGTCGAACTGGACTAGAACTGCAAATCGGAGTGACACCTCACTCAGTGAACTGAACCACCCATCAAACAGCTCCCAGATTGATGCACACGTGTGGAGGAGAGAGAAAGGAGGGCACAACCCCCAGATTTGCATGACCTTGTTAAGTTCCTCTTCAGCCTCGATCCATGTCGTCAATCAAGGAATGGGAACTCCTGGTCAATCTAAAGCCGATCAGACTGATTTCAGTCAAATCGGAGCAAAATCCACTGATTTAGGAATTTGGATTTGCCCCATTATTTAATTAATATTTGATTTTTTTGGATTTTCTCACCTGAGTGATGGAAATCACTCAAAACTTAGGAAAAGTGGGTTTATGGGTTTACCGGGTGCTTTATGTTATCTCCCAAAATAATTTATTTTTGTATGAAGAATTTAATTCACGCAATGAGGGATATGAATGTCACTAACAGTTTGAAAGCCTCTGTTGTTGATAAAAAATTCACAAAGTTGTAGCTTCAGTGGCTTGGGCGAGGATCAGAACATCTCATTAGCCACCGACAGACTTGCAGACTACGGCTTCCGCAATCAAAAGAACTCTTCGGCGATCGAAAGAACTAAAGACAACGTAGCGGCGAGGCAAAGCTGAAAGGTTCCGAAATGTCGGTGATATGAAGAACTAAATGCCGTCGAAGTCAAGTATCAGAAAGCGGAACCACTACTTGATAAGGCGTCGGAACTTTAAAACACTAACCATCGGCGAGATAGTCCACTAAGGAGCCGAAACGGCGGAAGACAGACTTACTACAGGTTCCACGATCAGATGAACATTTCGGCAATCGGAAGAAGCAAGGGCTACGTATCTGCAAGATAGTCCACTAAGGAGCCGAAACGGTGAAAGACAAACTTACTACGGGTTTCGTGGCAATAGAAAAATCATCGACGATCGGAAGAACTAAGGACTACGGATCGACGAGGTTAAAGCTAAGCATCTCCGCAGTGTCGGCGGCATAGAGAACTAAAGCTCCAATTCAAACTTCTACTAACCTCCGATAGCGATGAAATTAGTTCGGAACTTGAAAACACTAACCGTCGACAAGATAGTCCACTAAGGAGCCAAAACGACGGAGGAAATACAGACTACGGCTTCCGATCAATCAATAGAAAATCATCGGCGATCGAAAGAACTAAGGGCTACGGATCGATGAATTAGTCCACTGAAGAGCCGAAACGGTGGAAGATAAATGGACAAGGCCTCCGATCAATCAATAATCATTCCAATAGCGCGACAATAGGAAATCATCGGCAATCGAGAGAACTAAGAACTACAGATCGATGAATTTAAGACTAAGCTCCTCCGCAGTGTCGACGACACAGAGAACTAAAGCTCTGATTCCTTCATCAAACGACTTCCAATCGCCGACACTAAGAAGATTAGTCGTTGGAACCTTCGACACTGCGACAGCATTCTTCTTTGAGGTTCCGATGCATTAGTTGTTTCAGCCTCCGATCGCTGACAAGATAGTGATGGAAAGCGCCGATGAAGAAGCCGTCTCGACGCTAGGGATTTAAGACGCCAACACTGCGGCAATAGTTGGGCCTGAGGCCCCAACGGGTTAGAGGTTAGAGCGTCCGATCGATGGCCGCGGCGACAAGGTAGAAAAATCCGGCGATTTAAGCAAGAAAGGCCACTTCAGTAAACCGTTGAAACACTGGCTGTTGGCGGCAATTTCACAGTGAACCAGTAGTGGTGATTATCAGCGACCACTTCAGTTATTAAAAATTCGCTCAGTGAACTAGATCTTCACAATAGATAGACAAATAGTTAGCAAGGGTTTGAAGCCCTAATCTGAGAAAACTATCACTTTCAAGTATTTTTTGTGTAAACAAATCGGATTTTCAAGGTCTATCATTTTTGTATAAGGCTATAAAGCCCATGATTGATTTTATAATAATGGTTCAACTTCGGGGATTTATGAGCCAATAATGCTTTCAAGCTTCTCATTTTACTTATTCAGGATATAAGCTCTTTTGTTGTGATTTGTTTAGCCATCATCTCTTTCTTTACTGTATTTATGCCTGAATGTGCATTTAGGTCATTTTCAAATTTATTAAGAAGCCGATAGTTGTCATCCTGTTGGTTTATTAGTGATATTTGATTTATAAATACCATCCTCATCAGGATTTAGCCATTTATATGCATGTGTTATGCATGTAAGTCTGTCAGCCTGGTGAGTTCTCCATCCCTGCACCTTATTGTCGAACTTTTGAGCAAATTGCAACTAAAATCCTTGTAAACGAGTGAGTTTTATGCATGCCTTGAGAGTGGAAAGGTTACATAGGTCAACTGACTTGACCCATATCTGAAAACCCCAAAAAACATTGTAAGTTACCAGGCATCCTCAAGCTACAACATAGAGGAGTTTCCTAGAGTGATAATACGTTGAGTTAGAAAATGAGCACCCCCATGACTGAAACTGACTTTTAACCCCACTTTTATTACAAGACCAATTTTTCCATTTAGACTATTAAAATATAGCCTGAGTTTTGTGGAAAAATAAAAATTTAAAATTTAAAAAGAAAAAACATAGGGGAACTTAGCACATGTTCATATGACTCGACCATAATGCCTAGTATGTTTATACATTGATACACAGATTTTAATAACCTCAATAGGCCTAAATGCCAAGCCGACCACCCCAACTTTGGAGGTATTGAGTGAAAAACTCAGAAATTATCAGTCGTTTATTCAACAACCAATAATAACCAAGGGAAAAAACACTCTGGGCTGATCGGACTGATAAATAAAGTCCAAGAGACCGAGTCTTTTACAGACACTACCATGCTAGAACATTTTATTACAACTCCCCCAAGGGGGTATGAACATGTGGTAGATAAAAAAAAACACTTCCCAAAAGCAAGTCTAAAGGTCTTCTGAAGTCTGAACAAATCATCTTTGTCCGGTTCACCAGGCTCACTTGATAACACCGACTGTTGCCGCCTTTCACACACCTGGGTCACGTGGCAAAAATCTTCAAGCCACTCGATGTGTCCTTGGGGGCAAGTCTCGAGTCAAGGCTGTCACCTTGTTCTTGAATCCTCCGTTTAGGCTCAACTCCTAATGAAGCCAAGGGGGATAGACCCTATTAAGTTACTAAGGCAAGATTATTTAGTATGATGATGGTATTAAAGAGTATGTTTTTAAGAAGTTTTGACTTAACAATTGTAAACAACAAATAACCAGATAAGATAATCACAAGTAAGCACGAAATGACACACAATCGCATAAAGATTGAAAGAAATAAACAGTTGACCAGTGCCAAAAATGGAGTCGAAAATATTTTAAGAGTGCTTGCAAGTGCTGAAATAAATGTTGTGCAATTGTATCTTGGTTGATTTTAAATTAATGAGATGAGTAATTTAACTTATGCGAGGGGACTCCAGATATACCCAAGGGGTACTTGAAGTATGTCCAAAACTAAACTGTCACGACTACCCACAAGGAATATGTAGGCTGAATGGAGTCTCTGAGGCTGTTGTTCATAATGCACCCGAAGGTGTAACAGAGATCGACGCCCTGAGGTCACTTTTCAGGAGTTCCTGCTTCCTTTGGGTATTTTGCCATCGTAATGGTTTGATCGAGGCGTTGGATTTTCACCTGATGGTTTGTCAATTTGGGAAAGTGAATCCTAATTATTCTAGTCACTCAAGTGTTTTTGATGCAGCTCGACTGATTGGACGAACCGCAGCCAAGTACAGAGCATACACACAGGAGTCTTCGTTATTTTTAGTTAATTTTAAGATAGGTGTTCTTGTTAAAAGAAAACCCTCTAGGAACCTCTTTCGATCCAAGTGGATCTCAATCGGGGAATCAAGGAGGGGTTAATTTTATTATAGCTAATGAAACAATTGATGGAAAAAATCAAAGATACACCATGCTTGTTTTCTAATTAGTCCTACCACGCATCTCTTTCCCCTTGCGGGTCAATCGGGAAGTCGTGGGGTAAGTAGTATGATTACTTTTGAAATTAAAATATGGAATAATAAAAGATGTTATCAAAGTACACAATCCTGCATAACAAGACTAAGCTAGAGCAAAAAACAAAAACAAAAAAACAAAAAGGGCGAAACGGACACGGATGCCCCCTGGGGGGATGGGGAGTGGGCTCGAAAGAGCCTACTCGAAAAGATTATTTTTATTATTATTGGTTACAATATCAGCAAACTAAATTATGCACTTTGGTCCTTGTTATCTAGGATCCAAAGGCTTACAACAAGCTTGTAACAAGCTAAACTAAAAACACAACGGTGGGAAAAACCTACGGGAAGCTCTAGTTCCCCCAAGAGTTCGAAAATGGGCAGAGTCTCCTTTTTTTTGTTAAACCTGCTAAAAAAAACAGCGAGCAATTAAAATCAAATGTGCCCAAAAACACTTTAAAAGTGTTTTGGGTCACCATGCTAGCTACCGAAAAAAGACTAAGTAAAAAATTGTTAAAAGGGGCTAATCTAGTTTTGCAAAAAGGAACCGGGGAAAGCAAGCTTTCCTTGGGATCTTGGCTTGTTGTTTGGGCAGCCAATGAGATATGCACTTTTCTTGCAGAATTTAAAACTTTAAAGAACAAAAAAGGAAACTACCTTATGAGCAAGCTTTAGATCTATGATTTAGCTACTTGCAAAAAAGGCAATTCCTACACCTAGACCTATCTTTATGAAATGATATTCTTTATGAAATTATAGATCTAAGCAGCAAGACTCTTATGAACTAGATCTAACAATATATATTCAATTCTTAGAACTAGATCTGATCCTAAGAGGAAGAAACAGGTAACCGAAAGATTGATTTTTAAAGAAATGAGAAGAAGAGGAGAGAAGGTCGGCTCGTTGCTTGAATGGAGCAAGCTGAAAGGAGGCCCTTTTGTGGAGTGCTGAGGGACAGAGTCTTGAGATTATTGGATAAGGAATGGCGTCAATCTTGATCCACACCTTCGTCCAATCGAGAACCTGCAACTAAATAACACAAGCCTGCACAACACCTTGTGAGATCTGGATATAGATGTCTAAAGCAACAACAATGAAAGATCATGCAAAAATAATCTTATTTAAGCATATAACTGAAATTCTTGAGCATACATAATATGGATAAACAAGAACAAGTAATCTAACTTGCCTAGTTTACACCCTTACTTGATTCAACCGAATCCTTGAAGCCAGAAAACAAAAGCAGCACAGAAATTGGAAAGAAATTGCAGTTACCACATTAGCAGCATGACACTGAGAATCCACACAAACACATGTATGACACGGTATAGCCTCCAAAGCTTCTTCATTCACAATAAAAAATATAGCAGTATTACAATGGCAACAACTCCCCAATCCAACTCTAACTAGCTTGGAAGAGGCAGCCTAAGCTTTATTTATATAAAAAAAGGAGATCCAGCCCAAGGGGGCACAAATCCCAAGGAGATAGACCACTGTAGCTGAAGGAGAGTCCATCAATGCCTGATTTGTGTCTAGCTAAGCCAAATTTGAATCTCACTGAGTGCAACTGTCAATCCGAGGCTGATCTGACTGACACCTCAACCTGTTGACTGAAGCATCCACCAAAACTCATCCAGATGAGCCCAAACGTGTGGAGGAGAGAGGGAGGGTGAAATTCCCCATAAAGGATGTTGAAGTTCAACTTTGGATCTTTCCAGATCACCTCCTTCAGTCAAGGATTTGTCAGATCCAGTCAATCTGGTTCAAATCTGACTGATTTCAATCAAATCAATTGAAAATCCATTGATCTAGGATTTTGGATTTGCTCAATTATTCATCAATTTATTAATTAAAATAATCAATAATTGATTTTTTGGGGCTTTCTAACCTGAGTGATGGAAAATCACTCAAAAATAGGAAATAGTGGATCCATGGGTTTACATGGTGATCTTAGCTTGAAAATGAGCACCCACATGACTGAAACTGATCACTTGGCCCACTTTTATTACAAAATCAATTTTTCCAATTAAACTATTAAAAAATAGCCTAAGTTTTGGAAAAATTAAATTTTAATAAAAAAACACTGAAAAAAATTAAAAAATAAAAAAGTTGAAAAAACCTAGGGGGACTTAGGCATGTTCATATGACTCGACCATGATGCCTAGCATGTTTATACATTGACACATAGACTCTAATAACCTCAATAGGCCTAAATACCAAGACGACCACCCCAACTTTGGAGGTATGGAGTGAAAAACTCAGAAATTATTAGTCGTTTATTCAACAACCAATAAAAACCAAGGGAAAAAACACCCTAGGCTAATCGGATTGACAAATAAAGTCTAAGAGACCGAGTCTTTTACAGACACTATCATGCTAGAACATTTATTACAATTCCCCCATGGGGTATGAACATGTGATATAGTACAACAAAGCTTCCCAGAAGTAAGACTGAAGGTCTTCTGAAGTCCGAACAAGTTATCCTTGTCTGGTTCACCAAGCTCACTTGATAAAAAACCACTAAGTACAACTTAGGTGGTAACACCGACTAAGTATGAGTTAGTAGGTAACAACTGTGACTTAATCTGAAGTTCAATTTTTTTAGTCATTAACCAATATTAAGTTAATAATGTGTTTTTTCTAAGCTAAGCTTAGGAAAAAGAAATAAACGTCCTCCAATAATTAAGCAAGTACCTAAAGAGAAAGGATAACTTCTGCATGCTTGACACCTAGTCTATGCAAAAGCTCCTGTCCGAGCTATAACCATCAACACTCCTTCCTAGCGAAGGAGTTTTGCACCACTCCCAGCTTATCTCTAAAGAACACAAACTTTCCCTTCATCAAAACCTTGGTGATAATATCTACAACTTGCTCATCTATGGAAATATACTGAAGCTTCATAGCTCCCCTATGAACTCTATCCTAGATGAAGTGATATCTAATCTCTGTGTGTTTGGGCCTATCATGAAACATTGGATTCTTCAAGAGTTTTATACAACTTTGATTGTCACAATGGATCACCATAGGATCTAAATTCTAACCAAATAACCCTATGAGCATATTGCAAATACAAATGGCTTCATAACTCCCCAAACTCACTACCATATACTTGGCCTCTGCTTAACTAAGTGCCAATGACATATGATTTCTTCTAAACCACAAAATCATTGTTGATTCCAAGCTTAAGCAACACCCTGAGGTGCTTTTCCTGTCCACTACACTCCCAACTCTAACTCAGAAGCATCAAACTTCCTTAGCTTGGTGATTATAAGTGTAGACATAGGCTTGCAATCCTCCACCCTGAATCTTCTCAAAATATCAACTACATATTTTCCTTGTCCAAAACAAATCTCACCTGTCTACTACCACACCTCTAATTCTAAGATGTAATGCATCATGTCAATGTGATTTATCTCGATCTCTGAAGCTAGATCTCTCTTACACCTCTCAATGAGCTTCTTTGACCTTGTAACGAATAATGAGCTTCTTTGACCTTGTAACGAATAGGTCATCCACATAAAGTACCAAGACAAGTGGATCATCTCCAACAAGTGTAAAATACAAGTTGTGATCCGCCTCACTCTTGATGAAGCCCATAGCCAACAAATAACCATCAATCCTCGACCATGCCCTCGTTGCCTGCTTGAGTTTGTATAACACCCTCTTCAGCCTGTACACAAGAGAATCTCTCCTGTGCAATTCAAAGCCTTGGCGTTGCTCAATGTACACTTCTTCCTCAATCAAGAAGGCCATCTTCACATCTATCTAATATATCCTACACCCCATCTTTGAAGCAAAAGATAAAACGAACTTGATATAAGTATACCCAGCTACTGGAGCGAATGTCTCCTCATAGTCTACTGTTCTTTCTGGGAGAACCCTCTAGCCACGAATCTCGCTTTATACTTTTCCACATTGCCATCCGCAACATGCTTAATCTTGAAGATCCGTCTCGAACTAACCATTGATTTCCCTTCGGGCCTCAAAACAATGTCCCACACATCATTCTTCAAGATGGATGCATACTCCTCCATCATGGCATCCCTCCAAACCTGATGTATTGTTTCCTCGTCAACACTTATAGGCTCGGAATCAATGATATCACTCATCAATGCCATGTAAGTCAAATTGTCTCAGTGGTTTGCTCTGCCTAAAGAACCCCTAGGAGCCTCCACATGCTCTTGAGCATCTCCCAATGTCTACTCTAGCCATCTCGACCTCCTCTTCACAGAAATAGGAGCTTGAAACTCCTCCTGATCCGAAGACTGAGTCCATGTACCTGCTGGTGTTGGTCTCGCCTCGAGCTTCGAAGCCTCACACTTCTCATCCTCTATCATTGCTGGAATGGTGTCTTGTGACTTCCTAAAGGCTCGTCTCTCATTAAATTGAATATCTCTACTCACCACTATTTTCCCAAGTGATGGAATGTATACCTTGTATGACTTTGAAGTCTCATCGTATCCAACAAAATCACCCTTCTCTCCTAAGAATTCCAACTCCATCCTCTTCTCTGATGGTACATGCACATACACAGGACATCCGAAGATATGAAAGTGACCAATGTCTGGTCTCATTCCTGTGAATGCCTCATGAGGAATCCGGTTTCGAATATCAACGGTCATGTTGCATGCTTTTACCCAGAGAAACATTGGAAAATATTGATCATATATCATTGCCTTGGAAACTCCAATGATGGCCCTGATCTTCCTCTCTACAACCCCATTTTGTTGTGGTTTGTAACTTGTAAGTTACTGTCAGTGCCTTCTTAATTCCTGCCTCCTTGTAAAAATCCTTGAACTTGTTGCCTATATACTCACCTCCATTATTTGTTCTTAGATCTTTAATCTTCCTCTCTATTTGGTTCTCCACAAAAGCCTTAAAATCCCGAAACTAATTAAATATCTCATCCTTGGTCTTCATAAAGAAGGTCCACGTCCTCCTAGAGAAATCATCTATGAAGGTCACATAATAGTTATACCCAATCAACGAAGATATTGACATAGGCTCATATATGTCTAATGCACCAAATCCACTATCCCCTTGGACCTGCTATCATTGCTAGGAAGGTTGGTCTTGGCATACTTGCCAAGCACACATCCCTTGCATACACCCTATTGCTCCAAACTGAACTCTGGAAGACCAGCGACAATCTATGTCAGTATCAGTAAATCCCTGTGATGCAAGTGACCTATATTCCTGTTCCCTAACTCACAAAATCCCCCAGTCTGATCCCTATTACCCGTCTTGTATCTGAACTAGAGCCTTTTGGTTAAATAAGTACTTGTCCATCCTAAAAATAGACCACATACCCCTTGTCCTCCATGGCCAAAATCGCTAATAGATTCTTCGTTAGCCATGGTACATATAACAATCCCTAACCTCCAAGGATCTCCTAATTCTAGTTGAAACTGGATATCCCCACTCTCTCTAAGACCATACTTGGCATCATCGCCAAGCTTGAAGTCCTCTATGATACTCGTGAACACATCTCATAAACTTGTCATATGACGTGAAGCTCCATTGTCCATGAACCATGCATCCCAAGGTGTCAAAAAGACAAGACACTAATGAAAACTTGTTCCCAAACTTTGCAGTAAACTCACTCTCTCGAGTGTCTACTGATGCTGCAACCTATGTCTTTCCCTTACTCTCCTTCTTGTTTGGACACTAACCTACATAATGGCCAAACTTGTGGAATTTAAAGAACTTGACTATGCTCATGTCCTTCTTCCCAGCATGAGTGGAACCCTCTCTACCTGTATTCTTCTTGGCCTTCGCTTTTCCCTTCCTTGCATGACTCACAAGAGAAACATTCTCCTCATCGACACCCTTTCGTTGGCCTTCCATCTAGGGACTCCTCTCAAGTCTCTTCAGGGATGGAGTCATCCTAGAACCTCTCCCAGCTAGGAAGATTTTCACGTGCAAGAATACCTTTGACAAAAAGAGCCCATGGCTTGGTGAAGCCATTCAAGGATTCCCTTATCAACTACAGATCTGTCACTGTCTCCCCAACAAATGTCGACTTGTCACAAACTTGTATGATATTGGTGAGAAAAGAAGCCATTATATCTAATCTGGACATCTTGGTGCTCCTGGGTTCCTCTTTCAGCGACATCTTCCTATTGTGGTTATCACTCTCGTATAGCTTCGCCAGAGCTTCCCACATCTCCCTAGCTGCCTTCTTTCCGAAGAAATGAGCTATCACATGATCCTTCACTACATCCAAAATAATCCTCTTGACTTTCACATCCTTCTTGTTATGCTCGACCAACTGACTAACATTAGTAGGATTTGGGAGTGTTTTGGGAGTGTTTTCTTTAAAAAACTCCCAAATCCCATTTTCCATCAACACTAATGCTATCCTTTCCTTCAAGCGACTAAAGTTGGATTCACCCTCCAATTGGTCCTCAAATCTCAGTCTCGTTGTTGCCATCCTATCCGAAGAAATAAACCTAACAAAATAATACATTTTTGTTTTCTGTTGTAAACCCTTGTCAAATGTGATTTCCTTAATAGAGCCAACCTTTCTCTGGATACCAAGTTAAATTTTACTCTATGCCAAATTCTGATTTCTACTGTATAATATTTATACATAAAAATTATAAACAAAAACACTTAATATTTTTAACCAGTAATCTAGCAGAAATAGACACGAAATCATTTACACACTTGACATAGTTATTTTCCGTGGAAAACCCCAATGGGGAAAAACCAGCATTCAATGTTCTTCTTTATTAGCATACAGAGAAAATAAGAAATTACAACAAACGAACTTGTAACTCAATCCTAGAGAATATCAACACACTGGAGAAATCTTCCCACAAGGCAAATCAACCCTGTGTCACCCTATATGACTACTTGCATCCCTTGTATGACCCTGCATCACTCATACAACATCTTGCTTCACCTGTACAACAACCTGCATCACCCGATCGACCCCTACATCATCTTGTACGGCCTCTACATCACTATATGGATGCCTCTGACAACTGTATGACCCTACTGTGCCACTGTACGGATTGACTCCTTAGCGATTCAACCCTCTCCAAAATCTCTCTTGTTGCAAAATTCCTTTACTCTTCTCTTCAGCCACTGAGTCTCTCACTCACCGAGTCTCTTACTCTTCTCTCCAAAATATCTCTCTTTGAAATGATTTTGTGACCTTATGTGTCTTTTTCCTCTCCTTAGGCTTTCTTTTATAGCATCTCAATGACCAAAACCCTAACCCCCAATCTCCAAAGTGCTGGATGGACAAGATTAGATCTTGATCCTCACTAAAGATCAACAGTTGTGACTTAATCATAAGTTTTTGTCTTTAGACATTAGCCAACATTTAGTTAATAATGTGTTTTTACTAAGTTAAACTTAGGAAAGAGATATAAAAGTCACTTACTCAATAATTTAGATCCCATTCAGCATTAAACAAACTTAACAGTGTTCAAGGTTTCAGGATTGCAATATTTCTGTTGGATTCTAATATGTATGAGGGTAGTTGATTGGCATTTAACCAATAGCATCAACCCCTCTATGTACCTCGATGTTGATGGTGTTGATTGTTTAACTCCTTTGTCATGACCCTAGTAAAAATGTATCTTTCGCTCAAGCAAAATTACTTAGAAAGCGTGTGAAGTTTTTTGTAATATACCCATTTTTAGGTTCTCTTGCTCTACTTGTGGAGATGACTTTTGGAGTTTGTGTTTGCTTGATCAGAGGGGATTAATTAATTATTCAATGTTAGATGGGAGAAAAGCAACACGAAAAAGCGACATTGAGTAGTTAAATTAAAAAGGAGTGTTATAAAGTGATTTTATTACATGAGTATTGTTGCCGCCTAATTCACACTTTAAGACAAAGGAAAGTCAAAACCC
>LPNX010961034.1:73019-113984 GCA_001517045.1 Pseudotsuga menziesii | reverse complement strand
CAGATTACTAAACCATGAATTAAAGATGCCACCACAAGAATTTGCGAAACTGAAATGAAATGCTTGTAACTGAAAGTGAAGAGCTTGCAAAAATAAAAGTGCTTGCAATGAAAACCTTGAACAGCAAGGTGATAGCAATGACCTGTGTTTGTAGGATGTTTTGCAATGTCTCTTGGTTTATTTTAGTAAATTTTATTACAGTTTTTCTTCTTGAAGCTTAGTTTTAGAACCGGTGGTGTGACTACCCCGATCTAGTACTTCTCCAGTCAAAGAGGGAATGCTGTTGCGCTCAACAAAGTGGGAGCAAAGCCCACCCGTAGCTCACAGGTCAAACCCCAATGCCCCGGTGCTCAACAAGGAGGACGTCAAAGCACCTAGAGACCCCCCACGGTCTACTACCCCAAGTCGCCTCCGAGGGCACTGTTTTTAATTAACAGGAAAAAAGCTAGATGGATGCCTATTAGACTAGGACTTCTCTATCCCCTGTCGTATCTCGTGAGTACCCCGAAGGGTGATAACCGAGTAGAGGAGCAAGAAAAATTGAAGTTTGGTTGGTTAATTTTAGAAGTAAATTTTATCTGGGTGATTAGCATGCAATGTTTATTTTAAAACGATCAACAAGATCAACCAAGCGGTATCCCTTATGGGAGATGCTGGTACTTGATCTTGGACTGAAAATGAAATGTGTTGAAAGATTGTAGCAAAAAGGAAAGTGTTGTTCTAATTACCTAAGCCCCCACTTCTCCTGCTTTTCATATCCAACTTGAAGTCCCTAAAGGGAGATGACAAGTGGATAGAGGATACACAGGATGGATGGGTTGTATGATTACCCTTTAACATAAGTTAAAGATTACTGAACTTGAAAGAAAACTGTAACTGCAATGCCTAACCGCACAGCAATCTCTGTGACAGAGATGGTGGTCTGTCACAGAGATAGGTGGGTAACAGAAATAAAATTTACTTAAGCTAACCTCACAACAATCTCTGTTACAGAGATGGTGGTCTGTGACAGAGATAGGTGGGTAACAGAAAAAGAAAACTGAGTACACTAACCTCACTTCAATCTTTGTGACAGAGATGGTGGTCTGTCACAAAGATTGGTGGGTAAAGAGAAAAAACTTGCATAAATAGGAATTTAAGCAACTAGTTCCTACTCTGCTTCCTAATCTATTTACAGATTACAAATGCTTTATAAAATTTTAGAATACCCCAAGAGAACTTCTCATCAGGGTTTACAAATATCAGAAAAAAAAAGCAAGAAAGGCGAGGGTTTGAACCCCTTTTGGAACCGGTTGAAGGTTGAGGTAATTCTGGGCCAATTTGAGCAGCACCTCCCCTTCACCTGTGTAAAACCTGTCACAAACCAGCAAACTTTGCTTGCTGGAAATCACAGAAAACCCAAAGAATTGGTCAGAAAAAGTTAGTCCCAAAAAATTACTAATTTACAGTAAAAAATCTGAGCGGAAAGATAGCAGAAATATGAAGTTTAGAGGGCTGAAAACTGAGTTTCCAGCCATCTAAATGATGTTAAAACAACAGAAATAAAAGCCTATACTAATGTGCTAAGGGTTAGGGCCCTAAAACAAGGGTTATATTCACTATACAGTGAATAAAACCCAGTTTCAGGAAGGCAAAAAGAGAATGGCCGAATTGAAAATTTGCAGAAATAAACCCTTGGAGGTGCCCTTCTTAGCTTGGAAAACCTGCAAAACAAATCTATTAAAGCTGCAACAAGAAAACCAAGAGATGAGCACAAAAATAAATCCTACAAAATACTTTGTAGAATCTTATCAGTCTACTCACAAATGCAGGCAGAAATACTTCTACCTACAAGTCTCCCCACAAAATACTTCGTGGAGAGCTTCCAAGCTAACAAATGCAACAATAAACTGAAAAAATTACAGGGTTACCTTACTAATCAAGCACAAATGGAAGATCCACACCAACAGCTTGCCTCCAAAGATTACTTGTATTAAGTGGCCCAACTAGGGCAAGAAGATTACAATAGCAAAAGAGCTTGAGAAAAGAGTGGGGAAATATTTCGGCAGCATAACAATAGCATGAGAGATCATGTTAAATGAGGGAGTGAGACCCTCATTATATAGTTGAGGAAGACCCCAACCCCTTGAAGATCAATGGCTGAGATTAGATCTAGATCTAGGGTTTAATCTCCACCACTAGATCTAGGTATTTGACTTTGCATTCTTATCAATCAATCTTCACCCTTAGATTATTTTCAATCAATGGCTTAGAAGCTTGATCCATGTCAAACCAATATACACCCCTAGATCTAGGTATTTGACCAAAACGTCCATCCTTAGATCTTTTTTGAGATGAGTTTTGAGGAAAAACGTGGGCCCAACTAGGCGCCCCCTCCATATTTAGCTTTGACTCTACCAAATACTTTGACGCCTCCAAATGTAGTGACGTCTTCCTTTGAAATGGCGCCCTTCTAGTTGCTAGCGCCCTCTACATGTGAGCTAATGCCCTTCTAAAAGTGACGCCCCTCTAGATTGGTAGCGCCTCCCTCTAAAATGGTGACGCCCTTCTTAAATGGTGACGCCCCTCTTAATGTAGAAGCCCTCCACATATGTGCTAGCGCCTCCTTTAGTGAGGTTTTTCCACTAGCGCCCTCATTTGGCATGCTCTTAGCTTGAGCGCCCACACTTTTACTTGGTGGCTTGGCCAAAAATGGCTTTGACTTTAATCTTTTGCATCCAAAATTTTTAACCTTAGACTTAAGCTAAAAATATACTTCACCTTAGATTTAATTTTTTAATTTAATTTTTAAATTTTTCCAATTTGACTTGGGAAAAATTAATATCTTGGCCATGGGGGGGTGGAAAAATTTGGAATAAAATTTTCCTAGGCTTAACAACCCCCAAACAAAATTACCATGGCATTATTTGATTTTTTCCTTCAAAATCAAATAATATGAATTTTTGACTTAGGGAAAATTAAAATTTCCCTAGGGGAGATAGACCCCTCCTGACCAAAATCGGTCTATCTCTTTAACCACTTATCAGAATGGCATGGGACTCGAAGCAGTGGCTTAGGGGGTTTCATAGCAATTCACTTTGCATTCATAGCCCCTATTACAAAATGCCAATGCTTGAGCAATTACATTATTACATCAAAACTGAGTTAATTAACCACCAAGGGGTGGAGTTAATTAACTAGAAAAAATTAAATAAAAATACAACAACATAACGAAACTCCGCAAGACTCTATACAAATGTCTAGTATGGTCACGAACAACATTTTGAACTTTTAGCCACCCCATGGACTTGACTGGTAGAACGCCCGTCACCACTTTGGAGGATTTTGAGTGAAAAACCAAACCAATTAAAATCGTTTATTCAACAAGATTAATTGGAAAGGGAAAAAACACTCGATGAAGGGACTTCCCTAACAACCAGTTCCATGGTGTGGCCTCCATATCATATGACCCATACTAGCACATATAATTACATTAATTTTCCCACGCAGGGGAGCGGACATTTCGTTTTACAAAGGGGCAATTGCCCTGCAGAAATGAAAAATCCTTGGATTTTTCCAAGGTACAATTTGTACAACTATGTACATCTTCATGTACATGGAGTTGCCACCTAGTCGAAATAGGTGGGCAACAAGTACTTCATAAAGTCACTTTATATTATTTATGGGAGCGGAAAAAGTCACGTTATTAATTAAAGGCAGAAAAGGGTAAAAATGATGAAAAAAGTTGAAAGCAAAAATAAAAGAGCAAATTGACCTATTTTCTCATTTATTCATGACATTTTCATTTTCGAAAAAAGAATTGGTAAGCTCTTGTAGCTTGTCTTTTGGGACAAAACCCCTAAGAGAACAATAGTTTCAATAGTGAAACAAATCTACCCTAGCTATTCTAGAAGAGAAAACACTCAAACTTCTCAGTACATTTCAATGAAGAAGAAGATCCCAGACTTGGCATATCGTTGCGGTTTGTGGAGTTTGTGGGATTCTTGAAAGGGCACACTTGTGGAGAGAGGGCACAGACCCATTCCAGTTTAAATAGGAAGGGAGAAGGGACATGTTCTTCATCTCAAGGGCTGAGACTGCATAAAAGGACAGTGTTTCACCTACTAGAAGTCATGGGCTTTGTGTGAGGGTTGAGTTTATCATCAAGGGGCTGTGTTTTATCAAGAAGGGGGTATTATTCTATGCTGGGCTGAGTTAGTTGAATGTGGGGTTGTGTATTCATCAAGCAAACTATTGATACAACCTACCACAGTCATCACTTGGCTATATTCTACATCATAGCTGGTCACACTATTATCTCTGCTAAGTTTTGTATTCGAAGTTGATTGTATTCACTGTGGCAGAAAGTACAGTCTTTTGGGTTGACCATATTCATCCTTCAGCAGGTTGTGTGGTCTTTATTTGTAATGAACCAATCAGATCAAATTGGTCACTAACTCACTCTCTCAAAAAAATTCAAAACATGTAGTGAAGGAAAAAGAGGGTTGTACTGGACACTTGAACAAAGGATCAAGAAGGTAATTCCAAACCAAGAAAGGGAAGAGGATTGCGATAGCTCAGGTTCCTATGCACAATGTACTGGGACCATTTATGTTTCGAACATCAGCAAGGCTGAAGTCTACTCCAAGGCTCCTAGGCACCCCAGCATATGCAAACTAAAACCTTTGCTTAACACTTCTTGGAAACCAGTGCTGAGGGGATTCAACTTATGGAAGCTTGCATAACTCCTACTCATTGTTATATATTAGTATCAATGCAGTTGAACCGGTTTATGACAGATTTGATAAGCTTAAGAAGTCGCACTAGCAAAACTACTCTCTGGGATTGCACAACAAGCTTCACTTCTGGGCTTCCCAAACATAGGAAGGTCACGATTTTCCAATTTCAAGCATGGGATAGGTTTATTAACATGTCTAATGCCATCAACCACTAAAAGAACTCAAATTCATTATACAAAAGTTTGTTAACCATAGATATACTGAGAACTAGCAATTTTTAAACAATATCTAGACTAGGTGTAGGAATTACTCATGAAAATCAGACTTTGCTTGATGGAATTGCAGAAATGAACTTCGAAGTACTCTATTACATCATATACATCAATGGGAGGCCAAAATGGCTCTCATAGAAAACTTAGACATGACGTCTTTCAATACAAAACTCACAGCAAAGAGAATGAAATGCTACAGTTCAAATGGAGGACTCTCCAATCTCTACAAAGGAACTCGAACTTGGCTGGAATAGGCTTCAAAACCTGCAATAAACTCAATGTCAATGGATGAATGCCATCAACCTCACATCACACTGAAAGAGAAGCAGGGGCACATCTCCCTACTTAAGACAAAGGGCACATCACCCAAGTCAAAAGAAAGTTACACAACTCTCAAAATCAATTCGCAAATGAACAAAAGATGTACTAGTGGTACGCTCTCCATTTATAACTTAGGTAGCTTCTTAGGAAAGCTTAAATTCGTGACTTGTGGTCCCTAGCTCAACCATGCGCCCTCATTGAGTAATTTGGGAATTGCTTGATTTGGTTTGCTTTCCTGCTATGTGATCTTTCCTTGGTTTGATATGTTTTTCCATGATTTGTGCTGGCTTTCTACTTTTCCTAGCTTTCTTTGCTTTTCCTGTGCTTTTTCCTGCTTTTAAGCTTCTTTTTGCTTTGTGGATTTGCCTGCTTTCTGCCTTTCCCAAATTCACTGCTTTTGTGCTGCTTTCTAAATTTTCTTTGTCTTTGTGGATTTTTCTTCTAGTTGCCATTTTGCATGACAACTCATTGGGTCCACTAAGCCTCATGCTCCTTCCTTGGCCATCGATCACATCCACCTAACTACAAAAATAAATATTATTGCAAAATTATTACAATTTCATCATAACACTTTTAATCCTAAGTTTAAAATAAAATACTATGGTAATTAATATATATAAAATGACCCCTTCTCATGTTAGGATTAGGCCAGAATCATTACGGGTTGTCTAAGCAACAAAGTAGTCATGAAGACCTCATGGAGAGGGCATTATAGTCCTCCCCTCCCAAAAATTGCTTGTCCTCAAGCAATTGTAATCCAAGACGTTGTACAATCTGCTCACATTTCACCCTCCCTAAATTATGCTTTCAAGTTGTGAACTGTAAAACCAAATAATGCCCAGATCCCACTATTTGTGTTGCATTCCTCACCCGAGGGAATGTCAAGATCCCAACACCTAATTGAGAGTTCATTAATCCCCATGTTAGTTTGAAACTCGGAGAACCTTTCGAACCAAATATTAAACTTCCTTTGTGCAGTATGCACACTAGCACTAAGGAACACAACATTGGCACTTATCTCACCAAACTTGTTTAGGTGAGAATCCCATATCCTGCTATGAATTCTAAAGGAATCATATAGCAACCATAGATAATTTTGTTGCTCTTCATAAGACTAGAGAGTAAGGCATGTATTAGTCAACTTCCTACTGAAGCATGTAAAACTCTTACCTCCATGTGTGTCCATCTTTGAGATGTGATTATTCACCCAATCCATGGATGGATTCACATCTTTGTTGATTGGTACAATTGGACCGAATCTATCTACCATCTCCAAAATCAAATCTTTCTTTAACAAGGGCAGCCCATGATCCTCCCGGTGCACATTTAGCACTTGGACAACCTTCTCCATGACAATCCTTTTCTCAAGCATTTGCATTTCGGATTGCACCTCTTGCTCTCTATATTCCCCAATGATTGATGTGCCAATGAGCCTTCCACCTAGGCAAACAGGATTGGTGAATCCTTGCCTCTCCATTTTTGTTATGTACTCGTCTACCCAACCCTTGGATAAATAAGTACATTTGCTTGCAGACTCAAGTGGTATGTCCTCCTCAATGTACTTCTGCATCAGGGCAAGCGTTTGGCCAAAATGTTCTATAGCACCTTCCTTCACAAACACCTGCAAATCAGAATTTTCTTCATGTTTATCCCCCACATGAGGTTCCTCCATCGAACTGAAAGTGTCTCCTGCCATGTAAACATGATCATTTTCCACGCGCGCTGGAGATTGTGGTATGATCATCTCTCTATGAAGTTGATCGATCTGCAAACTTGATTCTTGAAGAGCTCCTTGGGTGCTCTCCAATTCATGAGTAAGCTTGTCAATCTCCTCTTCATTTTCTACTGATGTATTATGATACATCTTCACAAGCTCAAGAAGATGATCTCTATCGGAAAGCAACTACAAAAATGCACCTCTTATGTTTATCAATGCTTTTCAAATCTTATCCAAGTCTTCAGTGCACGATTCTTCCTCCATTTTCCAACAACAGTTTGACACTAATACATTCGTGTCATGTGGGATGGTCAAGGCCTCCTTGATTTTCCTTTCACTCATGTTTAATGGCCCTCCAAGGAAATGTGGTTCTTGAGGACAAACATCCTCTTCTTCCTCTGACTGTTCAACTTCACCATGAAGCTTAAGCAATGATGGAGAAATTAATCCTTGTTCATCTTCTACTGCTGCAAGTTCTTCATCTTCTTGCACATGGGAATGCTTTCCTGCAGCAGGCTCCACCAAATTGATATCTATGTCACCAACATAGAGACTTGCCAAGTTGCCACCCTTCAATGGATGTTTTCCTATCCATGTCTAGAGTGTCATTTGTTTTCGTCCTCTCACCTTTGGATTGTTCTTCTATATCATTGGTGGAAGTATCTAGTTCTCCTTTTGCACCACTCTCTTCTACCTTACAATCACCTGATTGTTAGAGTTTGCACTTTAATTCAAATATGTTAGATCTTCAAACTGAAAGATAGACAAGCACAACAATACACAAGAACACAAAGATTTTCCTCAGGGAAACCATAAAGGAGAAAACCACACAAACTTCTTCAGAATAATTATGTCACTAAGTACAATGTCAAACCAAGATAAAATGCCCAGAGAAAGTATATCTTCGACAACTTTTCTTCTTCTCACACTGGCGCACTTGTCTCTCTTTCTCTTGAGCGAACTTGAGTGAGTGAGTGTGTGTCCAAATGAGGGAGGGTGCCTCCCTATTTATATTCTTCAAGTGACTAACCTAAAACCTCAGTGGGGTCGACTTCCTAACCTAACAAGGCCGACTTGTCTCTTGGGAGACTCAAAATACATTTTATAATATTTCTTCTGGGAACTATTGCCTTGACTGCCAACGAAGGTTTTAGCTCAATATTCTGACATGACCAAATACAATAATGACATACTCGAACGGAGGAAAAACATCTCGAGCGAAAGTACAATAAAATACAATATAATATACAAATATCTTATGAAGTTACATTTTCAACAACACTCCCTCTTAACTAGGAAGGTATTATCTCAACCCGGTCATCATCACAACTGGACACAGTCTCTGGACATCATCTCTATATCACCATCTCTGGATCATCATCACTGCTGCATCAGTTCTCATCTTGTCGACCATTAACTAGTGACATCTTTCGAAGCTATCCCTCCTCAAAAGTTCTATAAAGACAACCTTGTTTCATGCTGGATGTAGGCCTAGATCCCATCTAGGACTTCATCAAGCATATCCATACAGTGCCAGCCCCTTTTCATGCTGGATGTACCTTGCAGTGCCAGTCCTATTTCATACTGGATGCCTTCATAGGGTCAGTCCTGCTTCAGACTGAATGCGGGTCTCTGCATTGCCAATCCTGTTTCTTACTGAATGCGGGTCTTTGCAGTGCCAAACCTGTTTCATACTGGATGCCTTCGCAAGGTCAGTCATGTTTCATACTGAATGCGCAACTCTGTAGTGCCAGTCATGTTTCATACTGGATTCCTTCGCAGGGTCAATCATGTTTCATACTGAATGCGGAACTCTGCAGTACCAGTCTTGTTTCATACTAGATGCCTTTGTAGGGTCAATCATGTTTCATACTTGTTAAATGTACAGCATCGAGACTCATTCTCCAGGAGACTTGTGTTGTATCAAGTCTAGAACTTGTTTTGTATCAAGTTCATAAACTTGTGTCGTAGCAAATTAAGGGACCAGAAACTTATGTTGTATTAAGTTAAGGAAGCTTATGATGTATCAAGCTAGGGCATTGTGTTGTATCAAGTCCTATTCATGAAAGATTCATGTACTATGATCTTGTGTTGTATCAAGTCATGTGGATATGATATGTGATGTATTGCTAGTCATGGTCACTAGGGCTTAGCGACCCCTAGAGTGAATTACTTTAACATATGACTATATGACCCAGGGTAATACCTATAATTATTAGTATGGAACAATTCTTCTAAGTATGATATGATAAGATGATTAATTAAATAATACATATATGGACCATACAGTATTTAATTCATGATAAATGAGATCAGCATAGAGAAAGTAAGGATTCGAATTACCCATGTCAAACTTTCAGTTAACTCGAATTGCAAAGACATCAGTTAAGTCTCAGTTGTGGAAAAACAAGTTCCAGTTAATTAAGGAACCTACTCCTCGATTTATGCAAAGTGTTTGCTTGTGGATGGCACTAATTGTGAAGCACTAAAGACATTCAGTTAAACTCCTAACTCATGGTTAAGCAATCAATTGATGAGTGAGCTCAGTTCAATCAAGTTCAACTCAGTTCAATTCAATCAATTCTCATTCAGTTCAGTCAGTTCACATTCAGTTAACACTCAGTGAAAGAAGGAAGGTGCATATCTTCAGTATGGGAGAGAATTTCGAGGTGACAACTTGTCATCAAGTCAAGGAAGGCGCAAAAGGTTAATGTATGAACAATGCACACAGTGTTCATAGTGCACAAAAGCATGCAACCATTTGCTACCTCTCATTGTACGACTGGATAAGCTTGTTATTTAAGTGCTATGCACTTGGCAAGGCTAATACAGTGTTCCTAGTGATGTCTTCTCTATTGCCATCTCTTATCAAGCAATTTGCTCATGTATTGGAAATCATTCTCTGCAATTATCTACCATACCAAAGGATTGTTGGGTTTTTTCATCCTCCAAATTTGGAGGGTTTTCCCATGGTACTTCTTGTGTCTTATGTGAATGAATTGACTATGTAATGTCCTCTTCTGCTTAGACATTGAGGACCAACCCACTAACCTATGTGATTCTTGTTGGTTCGAGCGGGTACTGACAGTTAGGGAATCAGCTAAAGACTGATGCCATATACAGAAGATCTAGGGCATCAATATTATATCAGCATTGGGTCGAAGAGGGCCACCAGAGCCAAAGGCCACCTGCATGCATGACATCTAAGCATCATTTAATGATGCATGCATCCGATTAAGTCTCCATGCACATGCATGCAAGTCAACTGCAAATTAGAAGTTAAAGTGACATAATTAGGTCAAAAGTTAGGGTTTTCGCAGTTGAAAGTTATAAAAGAAAGATAAAGTGATGGAGAAGACACTTATGTGATTATTGATTTGTGGAGTCGAATTGGAGAGCTCGGCGAGCTAAGTTGGGGTTGAGCGCATGCTCATCTAACTGGCGTATTTCGGTAGCGAAATCTATCTTCCCTAGTTCATCATCAGGTTGGATCATCAAGGTTCAGCACTAGTTCATCATCATGTTACATTCAGCAGTTATTTCAAGAGGTTGATTATTCATCCAGCCGGAAAGTTCCACCAACACACCGTGTCACCATGGTCAGAGATCAAGTAATTCGTTTTCCTATCTACAGGGTTCAGAACTTCCGCATGTTACTTCCATTCATCCCGAAGCACCTCCATTACCTTTCCCCTTGGAAGAAGGACCGTTCAGCTTGAGTATCCAGCGAGTTATCATCGGTGCTCCCTTTTCTGGAGGCGCTATTCTACATGGGCGAATTGATTTGAGGAGGTATTCACATTTTGGGCTAGTGTGCCTCTGTTTCTTCCGCATGTTGCTTCCATCACCATCAGAGGGGTATTATAACCCTAGTGCATATAATCCAGGCTTTCAATGGCTGCTTATTTATTATTCTGGAGCATATACAATTTGAGAGGAGGGCGCATTCACCTATGGAGGACAATTTGGTTTATCTCCCTATTCCTCCTGCAGAATCCTTGCATGCTGGGACCATCCTCTTCGCCATCAGCTGATCTACATACTGGTATGTACATGCATTGATTTCTCCTATTTAATAGCATCTCAGTATTTTCTAGGGCACAGATCTGCATTCAACTGCATGCATGCAAGATTGGGGTTTGCTTTTCTATTTTATTGAGGCATAAGTCTATTAGCCATCTATAGTACACACATAAAAAGAAAAATACCAGTTTGGGATATTACATTATGAGATTAACATATGTTGTGATTGATTATTAAAGAAAAGTTTTAAAGTTGAAGCATCTTCAATTTTTGCTCAAACATTGACAATACTAAATGCAGAACTCTGCAGTGCCAGTCATGTTTCATACTAGATTACTTCGCAGGGTCAGTCTTGTTTCATACTGAATGCGGAACTCTGAAGTACCTGTCTTGTTTCATGTTGGATGCCTTTGCATGGTCAGTCTTGTTTCATACTGAATGCGAAACTCTGCAATGCCAGTCTTGTTTCATATTGAATGCCTTCTCAGGGCCAGTCCTATTTCATACTGAATGCGAAACTTTGCAGTGTCAGTCTTGTTTCATACTGGATGCCTTTGCAAGGTTTGCCCTGTTTCATATTGAATGTGGAACTCCGCAGGGTTGGTCCGGTTTCATACTAAATGCAGGCCTAGATCCCATCTAGGGATTTCTTCTCGCGATGGACATCGATCTGCATAACTCCAAGCTTGTCCCTGAAGTACTCAAAATTCACTCTCACCAAAGGCTTGGTCAAAACATTAGCCGTCTACTTGTCCAACGTCACATACTGGAGCTTCGTTGCTCCTCTCTTCACCATATCCTGGATATAGTGATACTTGATTTCAATGTGCTTTGACTTGTCATGGAGCAATGGGTACTCGAACAACTTCACACAACTCTGGTTTTCACAGAGAATACAAGTCACCTCTAACTCAAGATCAAACAAATCTGACAGCAGCTTCCGAAGCCATACTACCTCACAACTAGCCCAGCGAGATGTAATGTACTCTACTTTGGCTGTACTCAATGCCACACTTCACTGTTTCCTGCTAAACCAAGAGATCACCCCGAATCCTAAACTGAAGCAACATCCTGAAGTGCTCTTTCTATCTGTGGCACTACTGCACAACCTAAATCAACATAACTGTTATCACCCGCCTTGTAGTTTCCTGTGTGAGGTGGATCCAGGATGGATGGTAGAGGGGCAAGCAACTAAGGGGTGGAACCACGACTGCCTAGACTCCCAAATGGATGGTTGTCATGTCAATCAAGGCAGCCTTCACTTTATGCTATCCTGGTCCAAGATAACAATGGGGGAGACTCGGATCTGCTCCCGATAGGAAAGATCAGACCTAGACACCAAAAGAAGATCCAATGGGGCTTCAGGGTACTTAAGGTGCAAGGTAAATGGAAACCCTAGCTCTAGGGTTTAGGTACTAGCAACTAGTGGGGATGACCACTGTCTTGGAAAACGTAACTGTGACAGGGTGAGCAAGAACAGAATTGGGACTGCCTAGTACCAAGGGGACAAAAACAGTGAAGGATAGGTGACTTGAGTTATCAGTAGGTGTTGGCAAAAGGAGTAAAAATGAGGTCAAGATGGGGCAAGCACTAGTTAGGAGATCAGTGCCTTGTGTGCATTGGGCAATGGAGTCAGCAGTAAACCAATGTTTCAGAGAACCCACCTGGGAGACACCTTGATCTATGAAACTAGAAAGTAGTTGGTCCGGAAAAGCTAAGGTACAGGAAACCCTGCTCAATGGATGGCTAGCGCTGGGGCTTACGAGGACAGATCTGCAGTTCTAGGGTCACCTGGAGGCTAATGGCTCAGCGTTGAAGGAGAAAAGAGGTCAGGATGACCTGATCTACAAGCCCAAATCAAGAAATCAGCAGAAAAATAAGATCTAGAAAAGTCAAAATCTGATGATGGGGTTAGGAGGCTGAAAACTGATTTTTCAAATCTAGGGCAAACCAGGAAGAACTAGCTCAGCGTTGGGGGTGTTCTGGAGTGCTTGGGCCCTGATCTATCAGCCTATCTTGTCAGATTTCAGAAAAAATCACTTCCGGAAAAGTCCAGTTTTCAGTGAGGGTGCTAGGGCTGTTTCAGTCAATTTTTCAGATCCAGGTCAAATGGTCAAGCAATTGGACAGCGTTGGGGTTGATTTAGGCTATGTGGGACCCGATCTATCCATTTGTGAAGTCAGAATTCAGAAAAACTCAAAACCCTAGTAGGTCAATTTTTCAGTGAGGGGTTATGCAGTTTTCTGCTTAAAAATCAGATCTAGGTCAAACTGTGACGAATTTGACCAGCGTTTCAATTGATTTGATGAAGGGGAGGTCCAATCTATGAAACCCAAAAATGGTTTGGCAAAAGATCGGACTATTCCCAAGTTTATTGATTTTTAGGGTTTTCAGTGCTTTAGGAGTTTTCAGAAAAAGTTGAAGAAAAGCAAGGTACAATGGAATAAGATCTGAAAAAGAAGAGACTTACCTATTGGATCTTACCTGGAAATGCTTGTAGAAGTCTGTAACAGTGACAATCTTTGCTATCCCGATCAATTCTGGAAGATCCCCATGATTTCTATGGCATATACAAGCTCCAAGCCACCAATGCGCCCCCTACCCTGCATGAGCAAACGCCAACCATATCAGATTTGCTAATACAAGATAGAGAAACTGAATGCAACAAGACAGTAAAATGAAGTAATCATAGATCACAATGAAACTAATGAAAACCCCCTGATCCAAGATGAAGAGAACCGAGCAAGTTGAGGTCCCCCTACAAAAACGCTCCAGCCAAAACGCCCTCCTGTAGACAAAACAATGATAGCCACAAAAAATATAGATCTCACGAGAATTTCCACAATGCTAGGAAGCTGAAGACTAGCTAATCACTATTTGAGCACATCAGATGCAAAGCAGATCCAGAAAAATTTCCACAAAAAGTCTTTCTATTATTCAGATCCAAGAGTCAAAAACCCCTTACAAATGAGAAGCTCTCTCCTTTAAATAGAAATGAGAGAACCTCAATCATAACCAAATCCTAACCACTTTCAAAATGAGTGGCTAAGATTAAAAGATAAATTGTTCTAATCAATGGTTGAGATGAGCTTAACATACAATACATGGATCAATATAACCATAATTTATCAAAGTGGACTAACCCACCCAAAAAAGGTGTCCCCATAGCACAATAGATAATATAACAATTTAATTCTTTGACTTTTGTGCCTCCTTGAGGAAATCGTGAGCCTCCAAAAAGAGCTCCAGAAAATAATAAAAAATGCCCAAAAAATAGGTGTGAGCCCAATCCGGAGCTGCAACTGCTGAAGAAGGTGTGGAGGACATCACTCTCATCATCATGACTCATCCCATGCCATTTCCTTGCCTCAGTAGCCCAAATTGATTTTTTCAATAACCATTTAATCATTTTTTAATCTGCCTCGGGAAACATGAACCTGCCAAAACAGCCTCCTAGGTTGCCTACGTTGCCAAACTGAGCCCACCAGGCTCTCTGGGATGGGGGTACTATGGTACAAACAAGTGGTTACACCCCTATGTTCCATACAATGCCCTAGGAGATCCAATTAAAACATCTCCCTACTCAGACATATCAACCTGTGAAGAAAAACTGCATCAGAAAGGCAAAATGAGCCTGATCATATCCGCAAGTGCCCGAAATTGGAAATAAACTATCTCATTAGACTCAGGGAGTCCAAATCCATCTAAGGTGTATACCCATACCCCTCATAGGTCTCTATCTGATCATCAACTATATCCAATAAACAATATAACCCTCTGTAAATGATCAGACACCAATAATAACTCAAACTATCATCCATCTGCTGCAAGTGTTAAAAGGCTAAGACATGCTCTACAGCTCATTCAAGCAACAATCACAACAAATAGCAATCATTTCACTGGTGGTACATCAACAAATACATATATAAGACTTTATTTATTATTACTCAGACTTAGACTTTCAGGACTATACTCACTTCATAGCTGTAGTCATTTTGCTAGTGAAGGGTGAAGGATGAAATTGACAAGGCTAAGGCAAAGGATGAATTCCTACTCAACATCATGACACTTCGGATATGAAAAGGGAATACTCACTATAACCAATGTCGGACAAACAACAACACAAGGAATGGCAGTGCCTCACAAATGGGTGAGTTGTTTAGAGAGTGCTTATTCAACTTAGGCATCATGACTACATCAAGCTTGATCCAAGTTCATTAGGATCATCATTTTATTCCATGGCCTTTTTGGCCTATATGACCCTTTTGGGACTTCACCAATGCTTAAAAGCACAGCTAATCGCAGCTTTCATCCGGAACATATTTATTTTAATAAGGTTAGCAATTTTTGGATGTAGCATATTTTAAACCATTGCTTTTTTCGACCTTTTCTTATACTCTTCAAAGAGTATTTTAGCATTTCATTGCTCTTGCCCTTTTTACATATGTTAAGAAACACAGTTTTATAATTTTCATTTTCCATGGGCGCATATTCAATATTTCCAATATAAACAATACATGAGCTTTCAGTGTTAGCCAACAACATCTCAAGTGACTAGGGGGAGTTCTGCACAATGCCAAACATCAGGACAACCAACCAGAATGATTTAGGCATACAATCCAACTTACCAAAGGCAAGTTCTGTCACCAACTCAAAGCCGAGACACAATATAAATAGGGAGGCTTGTCCAACAAAAGTCCTAGCGGGGAAAAATGTCCTCCATGCCATAAGTCAAGAAGTCAGTCGGGCTGAAAACTAAACTGAAAGGTAATGGATGGGTGAAGACAATGAATGATGGAGCCAACACTAGCAAGCCAAAACAATGGTGAGAATGACTACCTCTATTCTCCCTAAGGAGGGTAAAACCAATGGGTATAGATCAAAAACTTCCAAGTCTAAGTAGGGACATCAATACATAGTACAAGATACAACCAAGTCCATATAAATATAACCGCCAGATCATGATACCACAAGTTAATACATGTCACAAGAATCAGTATAAGAGCAATAATAACCATAACACAATATAAAATGCTGAGTCATAACCATGCAATATAATCCATCTGAGACACCATCTGTCCAATGAGAAAGAACTGACATAAAACTGGGCATCAATGACTGCTCTGAAAATGACATAAATGGCTACATCGGTCCTCAAATCTGAGTGTCTTGAGACTCAGTCCTAACATGGGAGAGTACAATAGTCCACTAATATAATCATGATCCATAAAAAATGCTCATCTCAACATCTCATATGTAAAAGATCTGGCTGAAAAATGTACTGTGTCTGAAAAATAGAATATGGTAGCCTGGCTATTATATATGTGATAACAATAACCATGTAGGTTAATCTTTTGATGCATTGCATATCTAAGCCCATACTCAATTGTACCCTTCAAGTACCTCAATATGTGCTTTGCAGCAACCAGGTGAACACGTCTCGTATTTGTACGAAACTGGCTTAATGTGTTCACATTAAAGCATATGTTTGATCTTGTGTCCATCAAGTACATCAACGAACCAATCATTTGCCTATACATCATGGCATCAACTGCCTCAAACGAAGCATCACTCAACAACTTCAAGTTTAATGCCAAGGGTGTGGCGATAGCCTTGCAGTCCATCATTTCGAATCTCTTCAGAATCTGCACTGCATACTTTCCTTGTCCAAGAAGTATCCCATCTGAATTTTGCCACATCTCCAACCCTAATAAGTAGTGCATCATCCCTAGGTCCTTCATATCGAACTTTGTGGCAAGCCTTCTCTTTGCATCTGCAATGAGCTCATTTTCTCCTGTTAGGAACATGTCATCTACATATAGTAAAAGTATAACTAGTCTTCCACTCTCAACTTAGAAGTAGAGGTTGGAATCTGTAACATCCATAGTTGGATATTCTCAATTAACTCAGAATGAACCCGTAATTTCTGAAATAACCCACATATCCGTAGATACAAAATGATGTATAAATTGATAGATAAGTGATGATAAGATTTTACAATGAGGCTTGCCTTTATAAACTTAATCATGTGTTGTGAAGGGTTACACCCTTTTACTTAGTAATTAATAACTATAATTAATATATTATTTTATAGTTGTTAAACTCTTCGTTAAGTGTTAGCTATTTAATTATTAGTAGTTATTTATTGTTTATTTATTATAAATTTTTGTTCACTACATTGCATATCCCTTAGAATTGCTTTGTCCTCAAAGCATAGTTTATTGTATGACTTTGTTCTCTTGCTTGTATGACTTTGTTCTCTTATTGTATGAGCTTGGAACTACGATGCTTGATCAAACTAGGCAATATAATCTTCGAATTGCTGAACTAATGTGTTGCATTTTTTGGGAAGTGATCCATCCCAAATCTACCTTCATTGGAATTGTTTGATGATTGACTGCTCGTACAAAACTTCTTAATTAAGGCTTCCATAAAAAGTTGTCGATGTTGTTTTTGTTCATTTTCAAGGTTGTAACTGGTTTGTCTATAAGAAGAACGATGTTCATTTTCTGCTTTAATTTGATGTTGGTTGTATCGACTTCTGTGATTTGGGTGACGATAAGGCATTCAAGTCATTTGTGGAACCCTTGTAGAAACTTCAATTGTTTGTGATTCTCACGATTTACTGGTTGATAATAACTCTGAGGATTTTTTAAACTTCTCATTTTGTAATTATTTTATTTGTTTAGTCAACCCTTCATTCAAATTTTTTAAGCGAGAATTTTCTTCATTTTTTTGTAATAGATTCTTATTGAATTCATTTTGGAGATCCACTTCCTTTTGGTGGAATTCCTCTTGGATTTCTTCTTGCGATCTTTTTTTCCTTTTTAATTTCTTAATATGTGCGATCAAGTTTTGATTATGATTCTTCAAACGAGTAATTTCTTCATCCTTACTAGCGCCAATTTTTTCAACTTCTTTTGTTCTGACTTCTGATTACCCTATGAAATCATCTTTGATATATCCTTGAATTCTTCAGATGTTGGAGCTTCTATATCTAACTTCATTGTAATATCTTGAAATGTGATTCTCTTTTGCTTATAGGAAAATGTCAAAAACTTCTTTTCGACATTTAAGATGAAAGTCCCCAATGTTTTTATCCAAGGTAAACCTAAAATTATGTCACCGTCAAAGCTCCATAAGGAACTAACATTGAATTTTGATGTCACCATATAATCTCCAACATTCAGTTGTAAGCCACTTATTTCAATTTGTTTTCTGTCCCAAAAGTCTAGCTCTTCCCTTATATTTGATTCGGGAATCACTAAATGGTTAGCAAATTTAGTACTAATATAATTATAACTTTTAGCAAGTATAATAGAAATGGTGATATCCTTCCCTACAAGTGTACCTTTAATTCTAAATAGTATTGCAACATTTCTTTGTAAGGTGATAGGAAACTTTTCCTTCTTTTCAACATTAAAATCCATATTCTTGAGTTTTCTTTGAAATTTAATCAACATCTCCTTCTTTTTTCCAATATTTTTGTAAAATGCCAGTAGATTGGGTGGTTGGGAGGACTAAGTGTTACCTTTCCCATCTAAGTTCAAATCTCACTTGCTTCATGGTAGCAATTATTATGCTCTTTCAAACTTTTTTCCCCTTAAGTTTTTGTTAAATGTGAGTAGATTGGGTGGTTGGAAGGAGTGAGTGTTACATTCCCCACCTAAGTTCAAATCTCACTTTTTGTTTGTTGTTGGAAAATAAACCCAAACCCACTTATTAAGAAACCATGTGTGGTTTTACTTTTACCTTCCTTTTTTTTGTTTCGCTTGTACCTCTTTTTTTTTGAGGGGGGGGAGAGGGGGTCGGTTTATTTTACTTTTTTTATTTTTATTTTTTAAGGAAACCCTAGAAATCCGAATCGTAACTTCGCTCTGATACCTCTGTAACATCCATAGTTGGATATTCTCAATTAACTTGGAATGAACCCATAATTTTTGAAATAACCCACATATCCGTAGATACAAAATGATGTATAAATTGATAGATAAGTGATGATAAGATTTTATAATGAGGCTTTGCCTTTATAGACTTGAGCATGTGTAGTGAAGGGTTACACCATTTTATTTAGTAATTAATAACTATAATTAATATATCATTTTATGAAGATGGGAAAACTGCGTTAGCTAGAATTTAATCTCGATGTTTCGAGCCACAAAGTAGGGCTCATCATCAGGAGAAAGTATCTCGGGTTAAATCAGTTATGGATTTTAGCATATTAATAAGTGTAAATTCCTTAATTATTAAGCCGACAGCTCCAAATCACTGACCTAACAGTTTTTATTTTTTGAGAAAGTTTTTGAAGGATACATAATTTTAAAAAAAATTAAAAAACGTTTATTTTCTTATTTTTAACTTTTAATTTTTATTAATATTATTTTCCTTTAAGGCTTAATAAATTTTATAGAATTATTAAATTAAGGTTAATAGTTTTAATAATTTTTTGTTTTTATAAATACTTTTGTTTATTAGAAATAACTGATTTTTTAGTTGTTTTTAATAATTAGTTAGAAATGAGAATTTTTGAATTTCATAATCAATACTAGATAATCTTAGTTAATGGCCACTTTTTTGTTAAAAGTTTTTTTTATTATTAATATTCTTTTATTTTTTAGGTATGGTGATTAATAATAATTATTTATAATAATTTTGAAAATTAATAAAAGATTAAAGGTTAAAGGTTAAAAGTTAAAAAAAAATTAATTTTAAAAAAAAAATTTAAAATTTAAAATTTAAAATTTTTTTTATTAACTTTATTATTAATTTCACAATTAATTAAGAGTTTGATTATTAGTGTCCTTGTTTCTCATGTACGTGTTATTGTTTTCAAGATGGCGGATAATAGAGCGTCAACACTCATTAAGTTTAAGGCCATCATCCCTATTCATGTTTAAAGGAAATTTTTCTATCTCTATGGCCTCTCTGATTTTCCTCCTCTTGTAATGATCCTCTCTCGTGATAAGTTTTGTTTCTTCAATTCGTATGTGGTGGCGTGAGTGGTGGGCATGTTCGGCTAGAGCTGATTTTTGATGTCGATCATGTATGATGTCTACACAATGTTCCTTGAGCCTCACTTGGACGGAGCGTCCAGTTTCCCTGATATAGGGAATCTCGCAAGAGCAGGGAACACTATAGACACCTTTCTGTTTTAATGGTTCTACTGGGTCTTTGGAGGAATCAAGCATTCTTCCTACTAAGTTTGGAGGGGCAAAGGTTACTCTAATGTTTCTTTTACGAAGAATCTTAGCTACAACATATGTTGTTCCTTTAATATAAGGAAGAGTAATCTTGGTTCCATCAATGTTCTTTATTTGTTTTTGCGACCTGTTCCGAGCTCTTTGGATGACCTTCATAATTTGTTTTGTGTTGTATCCATTCATTTGGAAGACTTTGGATAAGTGGTCTAATTCTTGGTCTAAGTGGTCTTTATCCGAAATTCTGATGGCTCTAGTTACCAAGGTGTTTAACAATCCTATCTTTTGTGTAGGTAGGTGGTGTGAGTCTGCGTGAAGGTACCTATCAGTATGGGTCTTTTTTCTATAAACTTGATGACCTAGGGCTCTGCCATTCCTTTTTGTGATGAGAACACCTAAGAATGGGATTTGGTTATCCTCTTCCACCNNNNTATATATATTAAAAATATAGACATATAGATCCAAATTTTTACAAATATTCAATAGAAATCAGAATCAATGCACATTTAACATTAGTAATTACACATTTACAAATCAGATTAGTAATCACAATGAGATTATGAGACAAATAATCCATGATACTCATGATAGTCATAGATTAAGATGTCAATACTCAGGAGTCAGAACCATATTTCTCATTATGTCATCAAAAACAAAATGTATTGCACAAATGTCGAAATGCCACTAGCAATTGACCAATAGTAATAGTAAATACAAAAACGGGTTGATCAAGATGGAAGAATGAAGAATCTCATCTATCAATAGTCCTCCTCCATGCCAAAATCAACAAATTCATCCCTGCTCTCTTCTTCTTTTTCCTCCTCCTCCTCCTCCTCCTCTCCACGCATTTGAGGATCAAGATCTGCTGGTGTGAAGGATGACCCCTCCAAAGGATCATTATCATCAAACATCACCAGCTCTAGCACTGGATCATTGAGATCTAGGTTGGCTAATGCCAACTCAGTACTATTATCCAAACCCATATCATCAGGAAAGACATCCCACATCTTTGTCTTTCCCTTCACCCACTCCTCCCTCTTCGTGTAAATAAGACGAAGGTTGGTGTGCACATACACCATCGTCTCTGCTCTGGACTGCTCAAGCCCGCTCTTCTTCAAACTGTACAAGTTGCCATATGTGCTCCAATTCCTCTCACAACAAGAGGATGATGTAACTTGAGAGATGATCCAAATCTCCCAGTAGCAATGGAAAACTCTAAACTACAAAGCCCTCCTTCACCTCATCAAGTAAGTCTCTATCCTGAAATAGAGGCCTAAATGTTATCTTTCTCCCCTGTGAAATCTCTCCATCCATGTGAGGAGGGACACTATGTGAGGACCCACCATTGAGCCATTCCTGACTATAGAACTTGGGGTTCAAGGAGTGGGACAAGCAATGCAAAGGTGTGCAATTATTATCCCGCTTGGTGATAAGAATATCTTGAATGGTGGCCCATAAGTTATTTGTCGATGTCTCATACTCAAGATACTCATTCTCCCTAACAATGGTCCTCATGGACTCAATCATGGAATCCACCCCTCATAAACATCTGCTAGGATGGCCTAGTCCGTGTCTGCAAACCACAACAAAGAAATGAGTGGCTACATGATCTTAATGATAAGATCCACCCTCTCCCACCAAACGTCATCTAATATCGTGTCCCTCACCTTTTTTGAAACATTTTGATATGTCTTTCTCCGGAAAGACCAATACTTTGAAATCACCATGGACCCAAAGCGGTTTTGATCTCCCTCAACCTCTTGAGCATGATGAATGAGAAAGCAAACCCGAGTATCTGCAATTTTCAGCAATGAAAGATGTGTGTAATCTTTGTAGATGGTGAGGGCATTTGTGGTGAGGGCATTTGTGTGGTTTTGTACAAAGTTACGGATATGGCGTGCATCCTCAATAATATTGCCAATCCATGTCACATCTGAAGCAATGGAATTGAGTGCTAAATTCAAGGAATGGACAATGCAAGGTGTCCAAAAAACATGTAAGAGCAATAAAGGCAAGTAATAGTATAAATGACTCTACAACACTAACAACTCAAATCATTAAAATGACCTTTCCCCTAGATGAATCTTGTCATAAATTCAAACAATGAGCAAATTAGCAATGAAAGGTGTCCAAAATGAAAATACCTGTGGATATTTAGTTTCCACAATCATGCCAGCGGCCTTGCAAACAGGTGCATTGTCTGTGGTGATTTCTACACAAGAATCAACACCTACTTCTTCAATGATTTGGATGAATAAGTCACCCATAAAATGTGCATCCTTGCATTTCCCAAGAGCATCCACCACTTTCAAGAACAACGATCCATTTTGGGAAGATACCATGAAATTGATGAGTGGATGGTGTGTTGGATCAGTCCATCCTTAAGAAACAATACTCACTCTAGACGAGGGCCATGATGATCTAATTGGCTCAAGAATTGTATACACCTCCTTCTTTGCCTTAACCAACAATGTGGTTCTAAGCTTCTCTGAACCAAGAGGCACTTAACCAGTTGGAGCTCGTTCAATGAGACTTCGACACATCTCAATAAACAACGGTGATCGTGCAACATTGAATGAGATGAAGTTGAGGTAGAAAAAGAATGCAATGGTGAGCTCCACCTCCTCTCACACCTCTTGTTGGAAAATCTTGTCCATTGGACCACTTGAAGATGGTCTCTTTCTTGTTGGATATGCATCACCTCTACTAGGTGGAAATGGAGGTCGAATGTTAGAGGGTTTCCTTAAGAACAGAAGAGGATCCTCATTCTTTTTCTTGCTTGATGCTACTACATTTCCTAAGCCTTCTTGATCCTCTTTTCCCATATCCTTCCTTTGGGTAAACTCAGTGTTTTACATAAAGAAATCCCACAAGAAGGAAGGGCCAACAAATGGCCCTTAACTCGATAGTATGTGCTCTTAAACTCATTCTTGCAAAAATTGCAAGTCCAACATACATTGCCTCCCCCACCTAGCTTTTCCCCAGGCCCTTCTTTCCTAGTCACATACCTCCACAAATGGTATTTTTTTCTATTGGGCGTGTTGTCTTGCTAACACAGGGTTCAATGGAGCATGAGCTCCACTAGCAGCAGATGAATCAATAGCAAGAGGAGTAGAAGAGCTTGTGTTTGGAGGAATAGGAGAGGAGACATTAAATGGGGCATTTTTCCCTTTCCTTTGCCCTTTAGCTCCTGCCCTAGCTAAATGAGACATTGTTCTTCTTGTTTGATGGTTGAGCTTGCAATCCACCCAACTAAATCCACCCTCAATGCACTTGGAAACTCTTCCAAAGCCTTCAAATCTTCTTCACTTGCACAACAAACACCATTTAGAGACAACAAACACAAATTTCAAGACAACAGATCGATGATTTGCATAGAAATCGAGGCCACACGTGTGGGTCATATTGTTGTCAGTGGGAACAGATTTCAAGGTGATATTTCTAGAAATTACTGCATGTCATACACGGAGAGTTTGGCACGCAATTTGAGAATGAAATGCTGAGATACGTACTGTTGTTTTTAAATTTGTAAAATTCGCCTGAAAATAAAAATCTCTCTGAAAATAGGTTTCCCTTCGGGGCTTTATCTTATCTTAGACCAAATTGGTCAAAAACACTAATTCTAAAATTTCATGTGTTGGCTCTCATAAATTTTCAGTGTAGGAAAAATAGGGCTGCCATAAATTTCCGAGATTGCAAAAGTTGAAATCTCATGTGTTTCATGTTTTCAAGTTGAAAATTTTTAATTTTTATGAACATACTTATTGGGTTTTGGGCATTAAACCATATGCAATAAACTGAAACTAAAACCGGGTTGGGGTTACAAAATTTTCAATTTGTCTTGTATGGATCAAGACAACATCGTCATCAATGTAGCCATAGTCATCATGCATGATCTGCTCAAGATCTCAAATGTGTTCTTCCTTAACTTAGAAAGACGTCATCAATTTTATGCCACACCATTCATGAGTGATGCAATAGACCAGGTGTTGGACACAATGGCGACATTGGGAGGGGGGGTGAATCAGTGTGAGAGCAATTATAAACTTTTTACCTTCTTTTAATCAATCAGAATATATCAATCATTATTTCATCAATTGCATAATCAGATTCATCATGAGTCATAAGCACAACATCACATCAAAAGAGACACAAGAATATATGGAATTTTGATCTTTATCTATTATACATGGAAGACAACAATCTTCTCGATTACAATCAGCACCAACTGATGAAGAGAGCACCAACTCTCACAATAGCACCCAACCTAGTTTTCTTAGCTCCAACTAAGGGTTCGAGGAGTCCAATCCTCGAGTGCAAGATTCTTCTTGCAAGCAATCATATGGCTCTGCTGCACATGTAACCTATGCTATGCACATCAATCTCTGCGCATCACTCTACTGGTCAACACTGCTCATCAATCTCTGGTCAATTTGTTCATCAATCTCTGGTCAATCTACTCATCACTACTGCTCATCAGAGTTGCTCATCATGTTGCTCAAGTATCTCTCCACATCAACTTTGCTCATCACTGCTATTCATTCTTTATGCTCATTAATATTGTTGGTCAAGCTGGTCAATCTGCTCATGTACACATCATTGTACACCTCATCATACACAATTAGTGAACAAGTAATTATACTCTACTTTCACTGAACATAAGGCATGCATCGTCATGCATCATCATCATCATAGGGTATGCATCCTCATCATCATCATCTCAGTGTGCACTATTTATGCATCATCATCATCAGTATACATCATAGTGCATGGGAGAGCATCATCACACTACGGTATGCACATACATCATATTGTATAGGAGTGCATCAACATCATAGAGTGTACATCATTATCACATGCATGTCACCACATAGCCCTTGTAACAAGCTTTCCAACGAGCCAAGAATTTTGTAATTTGATTATGTATGAGAAAGTTATGCCAATTTTAGTGAAGATGCCCAGAAATTTCTCCTCCACAAAGTCTCGCACGTTTCTCCAAGGTTTGCGAAAATACTGAGAGAATTGATGATGAACAAATGAAATGTTTGATATTCTATTTATATAGGTTGTGGAGGAAAGTTAGTACCTCAAACTAGGCCGACATGCAATTCAAAATTACAAATAATTAAATTCTCTTTTGTTTGGTCAGTTGACCCAAAAAGGTGGAGTGCACCAACTTCAAAAATCCATATCTCTTCAACCGTAAGGAGTTAGAAGATGCTCCACATATCAACGGAAATGGCTTGACAAGGACTATCTCCCTATGATGGGTTTATTTGCAAATTCTTGGTCTAATACCCTTAAATTCTTCAATATGTTCAGTTAATCAAAGACCCAACACATGAGGGTGCCAAAGACCATACCACCAACTACAAGAGTTTCAAAGTCTTCTTCAAAGTCTTCTTCAACATATCAAGGCACTTCCATGGGCTCTACCTCCATCTACATCTCAATCGCCATATAACCAAAAAGAGGACCATACATCACCATCAACAAGCTACCAAGTGTGTGGGTTCAATACCCAAGGCACCGCATGCAAGGGTTTCAAGGACTTTTTCAAAGATATCATATAATATTTAAACAAGATACTTTCCATGCACTTCAATCCCATCATATAATATCGCCAAGTGATGAGGGCATCATGACCAAAGATTCCATCACATCAAAGGCTCCAACAATCACGGGCTTAAAAACCACCATATGTATGGATTCCAAGACCCAAATCATTTCCAAATGCACCATCAATGATCATATTGTGTCCAAGGGTTATCATGTCGCCATTTATGTGGGTGCCAAACCTTCTCATGCATACTGACCATCTCCAAGGGTTCCATGTCCCCAACAAGGGCTACACGGGCATCAAGATCTTCATCAAGGGTTCCAAGTCTTCATCAAGTCATTAATGACCAAATCATCACATTTAAGAACCATTAAGCCATCAAATGTGGGTCCAAGGGCTTCTTCATCAAGCAAGGGGCTTGATAGGCTTCTTCAACCACCTCAACCAAGGGTCAAGATCCATCATGACATCACCTGTGGGGTTGCTAGACCTTCTCTTGGGGTACCATGACACCATCAAAGCATGAATGACCACAAAATGGGTCATTAATGCTTCTCCAACCCATCTAGAGCTTCACCATCATCCACAAAGGTTTCATCACCATCTCTAGGGTATTCAACACCATCAACAGGGTCTTCAACATCTTCAGTAAGGTGGTGGCTACAAGATCCAGCCTTCTGGGTACAGGGCCTTGTCAACTGAGTCTAAGGTGCTTCGAGTGAGACTTGGTGGCATCAACAACAACCTATGGGGCCACTGCAAGTCCATGTTGGCATCAATGACAATTTCATCAACGATCTCCCCCTTTTTCATTAATGAAAACAGTTCATGCTCCCCCTTTGTCCTCATCCCTCCCTTTGTCTTCATCTCTCCCCCTTTGGCATCAATGGAAAAGGGTGTCCACATATTTGCATCAGAAATTACTGATCATTGTTCCCCCTGTCAATATGCACGATCCTAGGACCTGTCTGTATGCCTGGAGTAGCCATCCTTTCTTCTTTGAGTTCATCCTCCAGCCTCATGAACTCAAGTTGTACTAAGGTCTTTGAGAGACCTTACACTTGGCTTGCCATATGGCAGCCATCCTCCCTACACTGATCAACCTCTCCTATCTATAACTGCTCGGTCTTCTTCATCCATACTTGCTTCTTGGCATCTGTCCTTTCAGCATTTGTTCCTTCATATGTACAAGCTTTCCTTGATGAGTTGTTTAAGAAACTTCTTAAGGGTTGTTTCCGTGTACCCCAACAATCTTGAGCTTTGTGCCCAAGGCCACTACAACTATAACACCTCATCATACAACAATATGCACCAATGTGACCAACGTGGTTACATGTCCAGCACCTGACTGAGCTATTGGAACTTCCAACACTTCTTTGATCAACTTCATGTCTCCGTGCCTGAGAATGTCCTTGACTGTAGGCCTTTGTCTTCTAATCTTCAAATCTTCCTACATTGGTCTTCCAAGGTTCATTGGTTCTTCTTGCTAATGTGTAGGAAGGACTCTTCCTCGGTTGACTTATTTGACGTGCACGTTCTTCTCAAACCTTTGTTTATGAGACCAACTACCTCCATTTCCAGCCTTTGGATTGTTTTCTCCTTCTCTTCCAACTGATTCTTCAAGATTTCTTCTATCCTCTTGGTTTCCTCCAACTGAGTCTTCATATCATGATTAGCCTCCCTAGTTTCTTCAAGCTCTTCAACGAGCTCTTCTTGTTCTTCCTTTTGACTGATCAATTCAGTCTTTAGTTGTTCAACATCAGCATCCTTGTCTTTCATCTGATCTCGCAACTCTTTGTCCTTGTGTTTGAGCTTTACAAGCAACACCTTCATTGTCATGGTCTTCTGTTGATATTCGAATATTCAAAGAGTCCAAGATTTTCTTTTTAAACTTCGTGGATTCACTATTGTTCAGATTTACTGTGTTCATGACCTAGTTTGCTCTGAGATCAATATTCAGCAACGTGAGATGTATCTCATGTGCAGCCTTTGATAGCCCTTTATCCTCATTTGCAATAACTTTCTCAATTTCATCACACAAGCTATGATTACAATCACAAGAGTCCATACCTTTATTGAAGTCCTCTTCTTGTTTGTCTTCTTCTTAATTGATCTCTTTTGGGGGCTTGTCTTCTGATTCCTTATCTATCTTTTTAGGTTCAGGTCTTGCCTTCTGATGCTCCCTCTCCAACTTGAACCATAAATCTTTGGAAGTCCATCCATGAGGAACTTCAAGGCTGTACTATTGTCCTTCTTTGCTTTCTTATGTGCAGTTGATTTTCCCTTCTTGTTTGATGGAGCGGATGGATTGATCACAATCTCCCAAACGCCAAACTTCTTTACATATGCCTTCATCTTGCTCCTCCAATTGAAATAGTCTGTAGCAATAATTACATGCACGTCATTGCTTGTGACTCTGCTTTTTCTTCCATTGTGCCTTCGGATCTCCTTCAAGCTTGCAAGGCTTGTGACGAAGACCTGCTTTGATACCAATTGTTGGACAATGGCCACACTGAGAGGGGGGGTGAATCAGTGTGAGAGCAATTATAAACTTGTTACCTTCTTTTAATCAATCAGAGTATATCAATCATTATGTCATCAATTGCATAATCAAATTCATCATGAGTCATAAGCACAACATCACATCAAAAGAGACACAATAATATATGGAATTTTGATCATTATTTATTGTACATGGAAGACAACAATCTTCTCGATTACAATCAGCACCAACTGATGAAGAGAACACCAACTCTCATAACAGAACCCAGCTTGGTTTTCTTAGCTCCAACTAATACGGGTTTGAGGAGTTCGATCCTCAAGTGCAAGATTCTTCTTGCAAGCAATCATATGGCTCTGCTACACAACTAACCTTTGCTCTGCACATCAATCTCTGCTCATCACTCTGCTGGTCAACACTGCTCATCAATCTCTGGCCAATCTGCTCATCACAGCTACTCATTGTTGCTCATCACTGGTTGCTTGCAAACTTATTTCTAGAAGACCTATAAGACCCTCTTTCTCTTACATAATCATGTTAAAGTTTTAGGGTTAGGATAGTTTTTAACATAAGAAATAAATTTTAATGCATGAACATAATTATAAAACAAGATACTGCTCCAATCAATTTAAGCTGCAATACAAGTTAAACATAATTTTCATCTCTTCCAACTTTAACACTCCATTGGTCACTGCGTTAAAGTTGGTCCTTGAGATGATTCACCAAAATGCCATGTACAGTAACAAAAAATAATGTACAGGAGATAACAACACTAAAGAAGCATAACCATTATTTTGAATCAGTCTTATACTCGGATACTTTTAGGATTGATCTTGTCACCAAAGGGACAAGTCAACTGTGTAAACAATTTACGTACCTTGAGAGAGAGAGGGTTTAAAACAAACCAAAACATACCTTAAACTCTTAGTCAACAAGAAGAGAAACTTCAATCAAATGCACAGGCTTAAGTAGCTCAGTCATACCTAGTACAGTCACACTAAAGACACACAGTCACAAAACACAAGAGACACTCAGTCATACTGGGCAAAGACACACAATCATGCTGCACAAGAGGCACTCAATCATACTGCAGTAGCTTACACAGTCACGTGGGAGAAGAAACAATGAAGAAGTGGTCACGTTGAGCAGGTATGTAGTAACACTAGGCGGGTGTATATGACGGGTGGATAAAAGTCATGCATAGCAAGCAAATAGTTAAGCTGATGTATATATGACCATACCAGGATAGAGACCACCATCACCCTGGAACAAGAGTAAACATTCACATTGTTGCATATATGTACCACGCTAAGGTAGAGACCATCGTTACCCAAGATAAGAGTAAACAGATAATAGTCACGATGATACAGAAGCACGCGGGCATGGAATAGTCACATGGGTGAAGAAGAGAATCTTGAGCGTAGTCTAGGGCAGAGAACCCGAACATGATAGTGCAAAGAAACAGTCACGCGGATAAGCAGCAGCACACAGTCACCCAAGGCAGCAGTCATGCTGGGAGCACGAGGAGAGCAGTCACACTGGGGATCTTGCGAAGAAGCACGATGATGAGGAATGGTTCACGCTAATGCTGAAGGAAAACAATCACGTAGAGGAACACACAGAAGAGAAAGAGTACAATCTTAGGTTCACGCTAAAGAAAAACAATCACACAAAAGAAGACACGCTGGAAATCACGTTGAGTGAACAGCCACGCGGAGGAAGAGGAATCGCGGGTGCAAGAGAAAGGACCCAGTCACGCTACACGGGCAAACCAGATAAAAAAGCACAGTCATGCTGCTCATGAGCATCGAAGGATGATCTCCAAGAGAGACACACAAGTCGAAATTTATAACCTTGGCTTATCCTTAAGATAGGGTACTGTAGGTCAAATATAAATAAAATGGTCCAATATTTTATAAAATAAAACTATAAAATAAAATGACTTAGGGTAGTATATCAAAGGTCCAAATAAATAAAACATAAATCAAATGAATGGTCAAATGGTCATAAAATAAAACCATAAGGTAAAATGGACCAAAGGTTTTATTAATAAAACCATAAAGTAAATGGTCAAAGGTTTTATTAATAAAACCATGAAGTAAATATGACTTAGGATAAAAGTCATCATAACAGAGGTACACACACAATAAGAGTGGTAGGATCAAGTAAGCTAAAGAACCATGAGTCAACCAAGGGGATCACAATAAAACAACCCACAAACCCACAAGATCAAGGTGAACCATAAGGGTGGACAAACACTTACTTATAGGACCAACAAGACCAAGGACTTTAATCTTTTCTCTCTCTCAAGGTACATTGTTTCATATATTTTGTCATCGCGGTATAAGGGTAAGATCCAAACTGGATAGTACGATCCTTTAGTCCTCAATACTACTCCAAAGGGTTAGGTGCTAGTACATCATCAAGAGGTGGCCAGTCCCTTGAGAAACAACCTAGCAATAACCGATTAGGAGAGAGGACATCATCTTGGTCAACTTGATCAAGATTCACCTGGTTAACTAACCGAGGGTGCTCTTGCAAGAACCGCTTGGTCCTAGACCAAGAATATGCCTAGTCGTCGACCAGTAAGTCTTTTTCTCATCCTGCAGAATCGGCTTGGACCTCGTGTCCAAGACTCTGTCTGGTCCTTGAACAGAATACCCTAGAGACATATAGGGGCCCTAACCACATGTTAGGGACTTTGCCATGGCATCAACCTGCTTGGTCCCAGACCAAGAACCCCAAGAGACTACTGGGGGGCCTATGGTACCTTCTAGGGTCTTACTCTACCCTAGTTAACTGACTAGGGTACCATTCTCCCTAAAATGGGTCTCGCAACTGCAAACATCTTAGTAACTGACCAATTGCCTCCATTCTTAAAGAATGGCTCTCAACCCCATGCTGAGCTTCAGTCCCAGACTAAATTAAGTTGATCAACTCCCTGGTCCATGACCAAGTCCTCCATTCTCCCGGAAAATGGCTATCGATGTTGCTCTATCTTTAACAAATCCTTGTTAAGGTAGGCTTTACAATCCCTTGCTTTATGTCCAAAATTATTACAAGAAAAGCATTGACCAAGAAACAGAGTTTGATACCCGAATGAAACAAACTTCCTTGTAGGAGCAGATCTTTCGAAATTGTCCTGGTTTTGTATTGAAGTGGATTCAAAATGTTGCTGGCACTTATTACTTATTTTGCTGTTGCCTGTATGATTTAAGGATCTGCTGAAGGCATCAATATAGCTTCTTGGTTTTGCTTCTACGTGTCTCGGTGGCTTGGTGCTTGTATTTTCCATGGAAGTTTTTTCTTCAGCATAATAACCCAGACCTGTGTTGATGTATGTAGGTCTTTGGCTTCTAAGAATATTATCCAAGATTTGAGTACTTTTCTCAAACTTCAAGTCGCTGTTTAGCTTGGCACTTGTCTTTTCTAGTTCCTACCTCAAGGAGACAATTTCTGCTTTTAATTTCTCAAAGTTCTCTTCCTTCCTCAAAGAACTAGTTTCATACTAGTTCTTTCATTCTTTGTGCGTCTTCTATTTGAGTTTTGAGGAGAATAGGCCTCCTTTACTTGCCTTTTATTCTTCCTTCTGAGAATGTCAATTTCTTCTAAGGCATTAATAAGTGTGGCTTCAAGCTCAATTACACCATTGACGTTCCCTTCTTCTACTTGTTTTGATTTCTCCTTTTGTTCGTCTTCTCTGTCTGTTATGGATTCTGCACTTATGGCCATGAAGATAATTTCATTTCTGTCATCATCAGAACTATATTCATCTTCTTCAAAGGAGTCATTATCCTCTCTGGAATAGAAGCTTTTCTTCTTTGGATATTTTCCTACGTAGAATTTCCTTTTGGGTTCTTCCTCGTCATCACTATTTTCCGTGTGGACACTTAGCAGCAAAGTGCCCTATCTTACCACAATTAAAAAATATAAGAGGTAACTTACCTTTATATTTCCTGGATCCCTTCTTTAGCTTTCTGACAAACTGTGCCATCACCGTATCAGATTCGTCACTAGAGTAGTTGCTAGACTTGTGCTTTCCTGTCTTCTTTGATGCTTTAAATGTTGCCTCCTTTTGTGCTGAATTTTATGTCCTCATTTCATAGGTTGTGAGAATTCCATGTAACTTGTCCATTGTTAGATTTTCGAAATCGCTCATTTCTTCTATGGCAGAGACCTTTGCATCAAAACGTAAGGGAAGAGATCTCAGCACCTTTTGTACAACTGTAGTTTCTTTGAGTGTTTCACCAACTCCTTTGATTGTATTAACAACTTCATCAATTCGAAGGAAATGGGCAGCAATGTTCTCTTCATCCTTCATTTTCAGGCTTTCGAACTGACTTCGGTATGTCTGAAGTTTTGCCCTCTGAACTTTATCGCCTTCCTTATAGACGTTTCGAAGTTTGTCCCATATCGCTTTGGCTGATTCACAATGCATTACTTTAATGAATTATGTTTTGGACATCCCACTTAAAATGGCTTTCGTTGCCTTAACATTTTGTTCACTGGCTTTTTTCTGACTTGATCTGTCGGTGGGGTTTTTGGCACTTTATATCCAATGTCCACACTTTGCCTAATGTCAAAGCCAAGAGCGATTAGATAGGTCTTCATTCTCTTGCTCCGAAAAGCATAGTTTGTTCCATCGAATAATTGAGCCCTTTATGATGAAAAGCCTTCTTGACTAGCCATGATCTTCCTTACAGTGATTAACTGTTCTTGAAGGAACCCTCGCTCTGATACCAATTGTTGGAATATACAGGGATACCGAGAGGGGGGGTTGAAATAGTATACTACAGACTTTAATCACTTTTTACTTCAATACCTTAACTTGCACAATTTTAAGCAATCATTATATAATCAGTAACAAAACACAGTGGAAATTTAATTAGTGAGAAAGAAGTGGATAGCTTCACTTATAATAAATTTTGCAGACACCAACCTACAGAGAACACCAATTCTCAAGCTGAGCACCAACTCTTAGATTAATCTTTTAATGTTCAATGAATCTGCAACTGTTACATCAACTTCCTAAATAATGCCCTTGAACAGTCCTGTATATGAAATTCTGTCAATCCTGTACTGTATCAATGAATTTGCAAGAGTATCATGTACATCTCCAAAAAGGGGCCTTGTCTGTTAGTTGCTACTCTCTTAGTCTGCTTCTAGGCCTTTCTTCCAGTTGTGCCTGTGCCTTCATCTCAGGCCGAAATCTGCCCAAACAGTGGCTCAAAAAGATCAGTCTTCACCCCTTATGCAGCCACAGTCAAACCTTGAAATTCAGCCAAAAATACCCTAGTCTCATGGGGTTCCTGGTCTGGGACCACTTTATTGTATTGCTTGGTTAGGAGTTTGTAAGTGGGGCTTTTGTATTATGCTACCCCACCCTAGGCTAGATCTAAGGAAATAATAAAGATTTTATGTAAAGGAAGTTTGAGCCCCTCCTATATAAAGAGAGCTACTTCCTCTTTTGAACTCTTGGAGCTTTCTCTCTTTGGAGCTTAATTGATATATCTTTCTTTGGAGCAAATTTTGTCTAATGGTTTCTCTCTTGTGAACGTGTGGCATTTATCTTGCTATGGTACTCATCTATTGGAGATCATATTTGCTAGCATTGTCTATGTTACTTCTCTTCAATCATTGGATGGGCACAATTGTCACATTGGATTGGACCTATGGTAAGCTTTTATTATAGATTCAATTGAAGTTCCTGCATAGAGAGAGGTTTTTCTTTGTACTAATTCTCATCAAGATTTTGCAAATTTAACCGCTTCTAGTGTAGGGTATCACTAAGGAAGGAAGTAACAGAAGGGGCTTGTCATTAAGCTTGTGATACCAAGTTAACCCTCCAATACATCTATAAAGGGTTGGAGGCCTAGAGCACTTAATCTTTCTAGAAAATGTTTGAACTATGAATCAAAGCCCCCTAAGTTAGGGACCTATTGACTCCATTTTCCCCAGGTTGGATTGGCATTGGTCCTTTGAAGTGGGTCCTCTTATCCTCCCATCACCCATTGTATATATCTATACTACAAACCTTTGCTAGGGAAACCTTTTTGGAATCACCTTGATCCTCATTGCCCTTTGCCCTAGTGAACCTTAACCCTAGGAAACACTCCCCCTTGAGTTGGAGAAGAGCCAACCTAAAGTGTGAGGGGATAAATGAGGTGACATTGGCCTATTTCCCTTGGTTCCCTTTAGGCTAGTATGCATCTTTGGGACTTTAACCACACATGCTAGTATGCATCTTTGGGAATTTACATCATGGAATATTATGGTTGGTATATGTTCCATATGTGGAACTCTCTAAGATGATCATTTGTAAGTACTGTTACAAGGAAATTTATTGATGGTAAGACAATTCATTGACAATTGTCCAGGGAGATCCCCAATCATCAACTACCAAGTCAATGTTTAGTCTAACTAATCCCCTTGTATTTTGTTGACCACCAAAACCAACTAGGTGGACAACAATGTACCATGCACATGTTGGATGGGCCTTGAAGATTAGAATGAAGTACTTAATGATTATATCAAGCGAGGCAGCTCTTCTTCTCTTCTTCTCTCTATGAAATTTCTGCACCTCTGCGGAGGATTTTGTAAGGATATGTCAGCATGAAGTTCTAGTTTTTTGTAACTTAATCGCCTAAGACTTAGTCATTAGGGAAGTCCTTTCATCGAGTGTTTTTTTCACTTGGATAATTAAAATTTCTTTTTAGAGATTTTAATTATTTGAGTTTTTCACTCAAAATTACCTCCAAAGTGGTGAAAGGTGTTCTAGTAATCGAGTCCATGGGGTGATTGGGTCCTAGGAATGTTCTATATTACCATGCTAGACATCATCCAGAGTCTTGCGGAATTTCATTAAGTTTTGCATATGTTTTTTTTAATCTTTGGTCATTAAAAATTGTCACTCAAGATAATTTGTTGTAATGTAAAAGAGGGTTACTTGGTCCATTTTAATGTTGTATAGGGGTATGGATACTCAAGACAAATGGCATGAGACCCCTTACACCCTTGGGCCAAGTTTGAAGTCATTCGGACAAGTATTACTATGGTTTTGGTCACGTTTTCCCAGGTCAGTCATGGAAATCAGGAAATTGGCAATTTAATTAGAGAGCCAAATTTTGGAAAAGTGACTACAGTCACTTGGGGTAACCAAGTAAAGGTTCTAAAGTTTATATTATGTTCCTAAGACAAATTTAAGACCCAAAGGGGGCCCCCCAAGCAAGCATATAACAAGTTTTGAGTTGCCGAATCTAGGGGGGTGCCCCCTTCTCTCTTTGATTGGTTGGGTGAGCTAAAGTCAATGGAAAGGGCCCCACTATGGTGGTTTATTCCCCATTTGACATAACAATAAGGTTGGAAGCATTAAATTGGGGGTTTCTCTCCCCATATTTGAGATCTCAAACCTTGGTTATGCCCTCCTTGAGCAAATTCGCCCCCCTCTTTTGGGCCCCCCTCTCTCCCTTGTGACACTTGTCTAGCATGCAAACAGCCCCTCTCTTTCATTTTTCCTATTTAAGGAGGCTTCCCCTCCTCATTTAGGTTACACAAAATTACACTCACACCCACTCTCTTGCTCATGCTCTCATTCTTTTCCTTGCTCTTGCTTGGGCCATTGTAATTTTCAGCCATTTGGCTTTGGTAATCAAAATCTTTAGAGGAATCTTCTATCCATTGTTCTCATTGATGATTTGCTTCCATGCTTAAGGAGCTACACAAATTTGGTTGGCCAAGGAAGCATACTAATTTGCTTTGATAAAATTTATGGTATTTGTATTCCATAAATTTTGTGAGTTTTCATTCTTGTAGCAAAAGAAGTTCATATATTTTCTAGTTTGAAGTTTATGATTTCTTTGTTCATTATTTGATTCTCACCTTCTAGTAGTTGTGTAGTGAAAATATTACAAGTTGCAGGTTATTTGGATTGAAGAGTGGGATTCCTCGGTTGGATGCCCCATTGCTTCACTTCTTGAAGAACAAAGGACCATTTTTTTCTTTCTTTACATACAAATTTCTGCATTTTAATTTTAGTTTGTGAAGTGTTTCATATCTGGTTTTAACCCTTTTATACTCAAGTTCTTTCAAAATTATTCATTTGGCAACTTTGTATATATAATATATATTGCACTAACATACTAACTTCCCCAAAGTGATTTTGGGCACATTTTATCATTTTCTGTTTGCTGGTTTTTAGCAGGTTAGTGACAAAACAAGGAAAAACTCTGTCAAATTTCAACCATAGAAGAGTTTTAAGGCCACCACAAAGGAAGAGCTTCAAGGACATCTCAAGAAAAGAAAAAAACACAGTTTTCTCACTCCTTTTACCTCTTTCTTTACGCTGAAATTTCAGCCTTTGTAACAAGTCCAAGATATTGGACTTGATTTCTTGCTTTGCATTTTCAGATTAATCAAGTCTCATTTATTTGCCATCCATTGCTAGCAATAGAAGTTGGGCTTGCCCACCTTTGCATAAGCAATTGTTGATTGGCGCGGGTTTTAGATTAGTTAGAGTTTCATTTTGTTTTTATTTTATTCTTTATTTTTTGCTCGCATCTTGCAAGTGATTTGGCTTTGTCATCCTTGCAATATCGCATTGGCTAGCATTTTTATTTAAAGTATTTGCTTATTTCCATTTGCCCGCACCTCACAATCAAGTAGGCTCTGCCTTCGTTGTGATATCGCGCTTGGCTTGTTTTGTTTATTTTTTCTTTAAAGATAAAATTTACCACAAGCCCCGTTTTTGCCCCATATCCTCTCCCCCCACCGATTCGACCAATCTAGGGTGACGAGAAACGACAAAGATTTGTATTGGCTAGTTTAATAGGCACCCAGATAAGTATCTTCATTAGAAAGGAGAAAAAGAGGCTTGACTTGTGGAGCTAGGGGGGTAGAAGTCGTAGGAGGCTTCGTGGCACTTTGTGTCCTCCAATTGAGCACCCAGCAAGTTTCGAGTTTGACCCGTGGAGCTAGGTGGGAACCTTGTGTTCCCATGTTGAGCACCCAGCATTCTCTCTCTAATTGAAGGAGATAGTCTCTTGGGGTAGACATCTAGAATAGTTCATTTCTTGGCAACAAACACCTCAATTTGCTAAGTCAAAAAGAGACATAAAATTTACTAAAACTTACAGGACCACTTGCATAACATTGTTACAATCATTTACATTTCTCTAATTTGTAATCACTTTATTTTAACTTACTCAATTATTGGAAGTCATCATGTTCTTGTATATTTGTTAAGGTAAATGAGTTGATGCTTTAGGAGAATTATTTGAAGTTGATTATTGTGACTCCATAGCCCGAGTAGAGACGACACTGGTCATTTTGATTATTTGATTGTTTTTCTCTTTCATACATAACTAGTTGATTGTTAAAGGGTTTGCTTGACATTGAAATATTTGCATCACTGCACGCTGATTGTCATTTTTTGTAATTTACAACTCCCAAAAAACATTCTTCAAAAAAAAAAACTTAGTAAGTAGGGACTACCCCCCTTGGCCTTTAGGAGTTGTGGTTTAAACGGAGGAGTTTAGAACCGAGGTGACAGTGGGTTCTCAACTCATAAGTTGCCCTTGGGAACACACACAACGGTTGGGAGACTTACCCGTGTCCAAGTGTGTTTTAGGCGGCAACATATTTAATTATGTTTTCCACAAAATTACTACCAACACCATAGTATTTGGCTTGATCTACGGAACAATGTTTATTTGCATCTTAATGCAAATTACGGCAATCATGAGTCATGACTCATAGTAACGGATCAAGTATGGCTGTGTAGCTCTAACCTGCCTTCAGAAACAACCAATTTGCTCTATTTCTGTAATTTGGTGTGACGGCATGAATGTGGCTGGTGCATACAGATGGAGCATGGCACAAAAACAAGCAAGAACTTGCTATCCAAGTAAATATAAAGTAAACAAATGCTCATCAACAATGTATAGATTTAGATTTCATTGTAATTTCAAAAGCAGTTTTCTTAAACATATTTAAGAGGAAATACATACCTCAAAGTCAACAAAAGCAACAGGCATTCCACCTTTAGTTTGCATCTTCAGCATTTTGAAACCCCGAAACCTATTTAAGTGGAAGCCCCAAATAGAATCACACAAATTTATTTGAAAAAATTCACAAAACACAAGGTAATGCACATAATCATTCTGGGACACAATCCTAATCCATACTGCAATTATGCTCCCATTATTGAGTATGGAGATTGGGATGAACTTTCCAATTTCTTACAATTACCTTGAAAGCACTTCACGCAACTCTTCTTCAGTGCAAGTTGGACCTAAGTTAGCAACAAACAGAGTTGAGCAAGGTGGATTGCCCCCTGGTCCAGGAGGTTGTTCCTGTCAATGACAAAAATACCATTCTTCAATTTGACTGAAGTTTTTCTAAGTATATGGAAAAGAATTACAAAAAACTAAATTAAGATTATCTTAAAGTTCTAAGAATTAATGGGTTTCTATCATAATATACTACAAACAACCATTTAAAAGAAATGGCTCAGACCAATCCAAGCATATCAAGCAAAAACAGAGTTGGCCAAGGTGGATTGTCCCGTGGTACAGGAGGTTGTTCCTGTGAAAGACAATAATACCATTCTTCAATTCTACTAAAGCTTTTCTTAGTATGTGAACAAAATTACAAACAAATAAAATGGAGATAAATTTTGAAATTTTCAATTCAGTAATGGACTACTCATTATATACTGCAAACAACCATCTGAATGAAATGGGTCAAATCAATTCAGGCATATCACAAAATATACAAGCCATTGTGAAGTTTCGATTTAATTGCTTCTAAAGATACCAAAGTTGTGTATTAATTTATAGCAGCAATTGCATATTGTCATTGCAGACAAACTGTTGTGTCCTGCACGAGATTAAGGATGCTCCACATGGGTTTAAAAGATGCAAATGTGAGGTGGCTGAAGCGCAATATAGCCATGAATCCACCATCCAATGGAATCTCTGGCAAGAATAATGTGACAGGAAACAAAAGGCAGAGAACAGGCTAAGGGACCACTGTGCAGTGGAAACAGCAATTCAAGTTCTCAATCTCAAGGAATTGAAGAAAGAGGTCACAGCATTTATGCAAATTTACTGCAGAAAATATTTGGAGCTAGCCATCGTGCACACTCCAAAACAGGAACTGGCGGGCACTATAGGTGGAGTCATCCCTGTGGATCAATCTGAAATGGAAATAGTATGTGAGGATGTAACTTTGGAGAATTGGTGGGCCTGGAAATTGAAGCCCCTTAGGGGTATATTTTCTAGTTTTTTTCTCTATCTGTTGTGTATTGTCAGGCAGTTCTGTTGCTTTTTTAATATGTTCAGCAGTATACCTGCCATGACTTCAAAGGCTGGAATAGGACAGTCAATTTTAGGATGTCTTTGGAGAATAGACTATGTCTTTTTGTCAGATGGCTGCAGCCAAACCTTATAAATTTTGTATTACAATGCTGTCCAGTTCAGCCACAGCTTTTTCTAATAAAAAATCTACCTATTATTGTGGAAATAAAAGATGCCAAAGTTTTGAAGATGAGTCATAATAGATCTCAATGAACCGGGACACAAATTATTTGTAAATATTTCGTAGAAGAAAAGAAATGACCCTGGACTAGCTGTATCTCAGAATACTGGATTACATAAATTGATTGATTGGTAATTTTGCTTCAAGTATAAATACTGCATGACATGATCTAAATACACACAACCAATAAACCTAAAAAATACTTGTAGTAAATTGTCTAGTTATCTGTTTTAAAGTCCTTCCAGATTTACACACGCCATGCAGGATCGTATGTGTTCCAGTATTGCAAAAATCTCCGCTTTCTCCCGATATTTCCAATTTATCCCAAGTTTTTCGTGTTGCCGATTTGTCCAATATTTTCATAATTCTTCAGATCTAAGTTTATTTTTGCCAACATTTTTCGAAATTCCCGATATATCCGATAAGTTTCTTTCTAGACCTCGGCAATATATTCCCCAACACGATATTTTTAACATTCTATGTTGAAGGATAAAGCTTGAGTTTTCAGCTCCTAAATGTTAAAAATAATGCAGTCGTGAGACCCATTCTCAGGGAGGATGGTGCCCTAGTTAGTTACTGTTAGTTTTTCAAGCATATATATATTCGAGCAAAGTGTTTACTGTTCTTTTACTTTTCTTCCTCTTTAAACAAAACTTAGATCTTTAAACCAACAGATAGATGAACACTTGAAATGATAACCAGCAGTAGAAGAAGTACATAAATAAGATCTCACACATGCACAAAAATTTACCCTGGAGAAACCCAATATGGGATAAAAACTCCAGCAAACAATCTTCCTTTATTGCAAATAATATGTAAGATCGAAATACAAACTTTCCACCATGAAATATGCTTGAGAGAGTGACCGTAAGACCAACCAGACACCAAGATACTTCGCTGCCCTCTTACTGCTGTTATAAATCAGCAAGTCAATAAAATACTTCGCTGCCCCGTAAACTGTGTAAAACAAATCAGCAAGACAAACTGCTGCCCTCTCTTTGCTGTGTAAATTCAGCAATAGAAAAGTTTTACTACGCTGCCCTCTTACTCTCAAAACTGTGAGAATGATTATTATTTTAATAGACAGCAGGTGAGATTAATTTATAGGCACCAAATCCAATA